>ML108794.1:12974-44615 GCA_003697995.1 Taxidea taxus jeffersonii | reverse complement strand
GTGAATAGATGACAGTGATAATGGCTTATCTATTCTCTGCAGTATCCATACATACCAGAATTAAACTGATCTAACTTTCAATAAGTTTTTCCCCTTCACATTACTGTTTTTAAAAATATCATATCTCAGAAGGTTCAGTAAGTCGATTGCTTATTGACTTTCCAGTGGGTCCATATAGTGTAATGAGTCTTTATATCTCTATTTTTAAATTGCTTATTGGATTTTCAAGATTAAACAAAGCATATGAGAAAAATTACAATGTTGGAAATTGAGAGAGTTGGTCAAATGAGTATATTATTACCCTATCAAAATTATATTTAAACTTTCCAGAATGAATATTAAACACTACAAAGGTTGCCTTTAAAAAGGTTCTTACAACAAGCAGTTTTTTATAAATTGGCTAGCTTTTTAAAATTTTAGTTACTACAATATGAACTTCTATCCTCATATAAAAGTCTAATAGTCTTCTCTAGATTAGCTAATAAAGTCATTTCCCAACTTGAATGAATTTGTGCTATTATATGAGTCATAATGAGACTTTCCCTAAAAATGTAAAAATAGTAGGGAAAAAATGAGAACTTTTGGCTATGATACAGTGTAATCAGAATATTATTATAGAAGCAAAACTGATGACACCCTTCTATTTAAAATACTTCTAAGTTTTCTCATTATTCTTGGGCTAGAGACCAGTATTTTGAACAGAGCCTATAAGTTTTAGCATGGCCTTACCCCTGCTTACCACACTAGCCTTTCCAACTTATTTTTCATCTCAACAAGCTTTGTTTCCTTAGCTGGAACACCCAACATTTGTCACCTGTCTTCCCATTCTTTCTCTTATCTGCTGGATTCTTCTATAAGGCCCTGTACAACTCCATCACACTCATTTTTCAATTGTTCCATGTTTGACTTCCCCTAGGATGTCTATTTATTCACCATTGTACTGAGCCCTAGTATAGAGCACAAATGATTCAGAATCATTTTTTTTCAGAATCTTATCTGATGAAGGAGTGACTGACTTCAGATGACACTGAAGCCAGCTTCCCTACTCCAACAGCAATAAAACCTTCTCTTCCACCACCATAGAGACAATGTGAAGAAAGCTCCTTTCTTGCAATGACATAAAGGGAATCTCATTCCTTACCACATGTTCTTGAGTTAAGAGAGGGACTTATTTTTATTTCACCCATAAATATAAGACACTACATTTGTTTTGAGAAGTGTTTTTCCCCCACCCAATCAGCTTAGATAAGCAACAATAATAATTTTTAAATCAAATATCTGATAACTCAGAATTTATAACAGAACACTAAAAACTTAACAGTGAAAGGACAAATAACCCAACGGGCAAAGGATTTGAATAGATATTTCTCCAAAGCATATATGCAAATGTCCAACAAAGAAACACATGAAAAAATGTTCAACATCATTACTCATTAGGGAAATGCAATCCAAAACCTCAAAGAGATATTGCTTCTCACACCACTAGGATGGTTATAAACACAAGACACATAATAACAAGTGCTGTTGAGGATATAGAAAAATTGAAATCTTTATACATTGGTGGAAATATAAAATACTACAGCTATTTTGGAAAATTGTTTGACAGTTTCTCACAAAGTTAAACATAGAATTACTATGTTATAGGCTGAATTGTCTCACCCCACCCCTACATTCATATATTGAAGTTCTACGCTCAGTACCTCAAAATGTGATTGCAGTTGGAGATAAAACTTTTAAAGAGGTAATTATGGTCAAATGAGATCACTTGAGCTGGTCCTAACCCAACATAGCTGGTGTCCTTAAAAGAAAAAGAGATTAGAATACAGACATGAGCACATAGCAAGATGACCATGTGAAAACACAGCAAGAAGGCTGCCATCTAGAAGCCATGGAGAGACCTCAGAAAAAAACAAACCTGCAGATACCCCAATTTCAGACTTCTGGTCTCCAGAATAGGAAAGATAAAGTTCTGTTGTTTTAAAGAGCAAACCAAAAGCAAATAAACAAACCAAATCTCCTATTAAAATTTAAGCATTTCTTCCATCCTTTACAACATTTTCTTGATAAAAATTCCCCTTGGAAAACAATAGTACTGAAGGGTGAAAAAGCTTCACATTAAAGACAGAGATCAGAGCATAAAGAAAATGATAAAAAGCTGTATGGTACCCTAATATAAAGCCTATTTTGGGGGGTAATCAAGTTATAGATTTTTTTAGAATCAAGGAATCTACATTTGCCAGAACAAATGGCCCAGAACTTCAATGGACTACATAAATCAGAATGTAATCAGCTTTCACTTTACCTGTTTATTGCTTCTGATGAAAGTTGCTTACCACGTCCTACTAAATTTGCCATTATCTGCCATACCTAAAATAAAATGATTTTTAAAATTCCCTAAATAATATTAGAAAAGCATTTTAAATATAGGGTCCATTTGGTTAGTGTTCTATATTCCATTTTATGTATTTATTTTTGTAGCTTTCTCTACTTGTTTGGTACAGTTTAGTTCAAGTTGTAATTGTAAAACCAAAGATAGACATATGTTTAGGTCACATTTACTAAAGTCTTTTAAACCATTCTTTCATAACTATGCAATGGAACTAAAAGAGATGTGGTTTGAGTAGTTGTGAGGATTTTTATTCATTTGTGCCAAATTCCACATTGTACTTATCTCCTTGCTATCACCCAAATACAGGCTCAATTCATTCAAGAATGGTCTTTGTGCTAACACTGAGTCCATTCTTCTGGCCATATAAAATTAACTCCAACTTACTCTTGTCTTTGTCTCAAAGTTTTGTTTTGTTTTGCTTCTTTGTATTCTTTAGTTGTATTCTTCTATTGCTCAATGAATGGGGAAAAAAAAAACATAAGAATTCAATTTGTAAATTCTGAGTCTCGGGTCCTCAGGGAGCCTATCTCTGCCTCAGGTTCCTTAGTCGAAGCAATAAAAATTCTCCATTAGGTGGATGATTTTAGACTGTGTGAAAGGGTCTCTTTTCTCTTAGCCTTAAATTAGAGGATTATAAGAGTCAGGTTAATTTTCATTCAACCTTATCTGTTTGGAGTGTAACAGTTCAAATTTAAAACCATTTTTCTTTTCATAAGCCTCAAATGAATTATATTTCAATGTGTTTGAATATAATGTCAAAGAAAAGTGACAGCTGATTGTGTCATCTAGCCAGAAGATAGCAGAAATATACCTGCTTGGGTTGAGGTCCAAGATTAGGTTATGTGATATGATGACCCAGCCTATCACAAGAACAAGAACTGCCAGTTTCCTAAATCAGAGGACAACCATGCCTGAGGGGAATGGTACTCATCCACATAAGATGGCTTCCTAGCCTATCTGGTACAGCTATTTTCCTGAGATGGCACACAGGATCTCTAGTGAAGAGACTTCCCCATTTCTAATTAATCATGTCAGTATCATGTCAGTAAAGGACTATTCCACAATGGGGGAAAATGCAAAGATGCATTTTCTTAAGTGGGATATAATTATGTTTAATAGATACTTAAAATAGTTCAAAATGAACATATTCTTTTCATAAATGCTTACTCCTGTTCCCAGGCCCAAGTGTGGAAAGGGTCTAACCAGACATGTCCTTTCATTAACAAGTTGGCTTTCTGCAGGAGAGGAGCTTGGGCTGTAAACCCCCATAAAAGCACCCAGAAAATCTGCAGACTCAGTGCCAGGAAATGAAGGATACTCTCAAAAAAGGAGTTCAAGGAGCTCTTATTTCCTTCTGTGCTTCAAGCTTGGAAATTCACTGCCAAGAAGAGTGGGAGAGACAGCTGCCATTTCAGTAAGCCCGACTCCTCCTGTAAACAAGCTGTGAGTTTGTAAACAAGCAGTAAGTTGGCCATGAGAAAGATCTGGCCTTCTGAGAGAATTGTTCTTGGGTTTGTTGTACAATGAGGAAATGAATTCTTAAGGAGTTTGCTTCCAATCAAAACCTATGTTAGTTTGTCTGTTTCTAACATTTCAATAGGCAGGCTGAAAGTCTCACAAGTAGGAGAGCAGTTCCAAGAATGTAAGGGGTTGAATAAAAGAGATGAGAGAGAAATGGAAGTTGGTATCAGGAGCCAGGCTTGCCAAAGAAGCTTCAAGAGATCAATAAGTTGCCTAACATAAAAGTAAGAGGAGAAAAGGAATTAGGGACTTTGGATGCCAGAGGATGATTAAACTAATTAAAATAAGTGTATTTAGAAGCTAGCATGTCAAAAAGCATGCAAAGGTTATTTTTGGTTTCTTCTTACTCCTGGTGTTATTTCCATGCTCTATTATGTTTGCTTCATGGATAGGGTTTCATTAGTCATAAGCCATACTTACTAAAATCTGAGAAAGTGAGAAGCCTCATTCTGGACCTTGACGACAACGGGTCAGACTTCTTAAAGCAGCACAACATCACCATCTAGTGTCCAAAACCTAAAACTTAAGTCAAATGTCACAGACCTGTAAAATCAGACAGGTGCCTAAGGGAGAGACAATTATTCAGTAGATAAGGAAACTGAAATTCTGCGAGCTTAAGTGATTTATTCACTAGTTCTTAGAACTATGAGAAAACAGATCTCTTGACAACCAGCCCAATCCTGGTGATCCAAACCCAATTCAGTGACAAGGGAACATAACAGTCATTTAGCATTCATATGTTCTCAATAATATCCTGTAATATGTTAAAGGAAACAGCAACAAAAGGACGGAAATCCTCTTTTATACTAGTCTAGACCTCTAATCAACAGATCTTCCCTCAAGTTAAACTATTTAGGTGACAAATGGGATGTTATCAAAAGTGAACAACCAGTTAAAAGGAACTTAAATAAATACTGACGTAATTTAAAAAGCACCCAAGGAGTCCTGGACCAGAGTAAAACAATAAGGGCATTAGGTAAGGCCAAGTTATTTCCCAAGAGGCTTTCTGTTTAATACCCTATGAGATTCAGTTTATCAGTATCAAAGGACATGTGTTACCTTATTCACATTTAAATATTTTGTTTACAAGTAAAAATAAAATTTCTGAATATTTATCTTCATCAACTGTTCTATTTCATCAAAACTTCAAAAAACAGATCATAATAAGAATTTAAAACAATGGCTATGGTTCTTCCACTAATAACTTCCACTATACTGCTAATTTCCTTCTTTAAAAGCTTTACGTTAGCCCCCTCATTTGTCTAATTTGCAGACACGCTACCCCTATTATTTATGAACCCATATTTAGTAGCTTATCTCCTTATCAGTGACCTCAGGAGACTGTGGCTGAGCTCGAAGAAAAGGTGAGAAAGCACCTAGACGGAGTTCTCTTTTCCATCTCGTTCATGAAACCAGTGTCAGGTAGATGGACTATAAATCTCCATCTCTGTTTGCACCAAAGACCTTCAACCTCCTTTCTTCTGATTCCCCCTGGATTATCAACACCCAGTATTGAGGGCAAATGGTAGAGACAGCTAACGGTGCTAGTAAGGCTTATGGTGCCTGCTATACTTTTGATTATCCACAGCTTAGCTGACCACTTGTGACAAAACCCCCTGCCGTCAGAGCACTAGCTTAGCTGGAGTCCTGTCAGGGCCTCTCTTGCCCTTCCTGCCCCAATTCCACATTTGCCTGAGGGTTACAAGGTTTTAATCAAAGGCATAAAGCCAGGATTCTCAAGAAGGGGTAGGGAGCTTATCAGAATCACCTGGGGAGATTTTCCTAATTATAACCCCCCACACACCTCATCCTCTCCTTACAGAGGGAGTGTTTCATAACCCTCAGGTATGTTGGGGAGGGGAAAAAAGAAGTTGAAACCCATTGGCTTCAAGCAATGAGAGTGGTGAGGTTAATCTTCTTTTGATTCAGATGGAAAATACTTCAAAAGAGGGAAATGAAACCTTGTCTCCTAAGGATGAAACTATAATAAAACCTTAATTAATTTGGACCCCATTAATTCAAAACGTTTGATAATTAGAAAAATGGTTAGGTTAAAGTTTACCTTTCCTCTAGCTGGGGGAAAAGTGGTTGAAGATTACTTTCCTGTACCTAGGAAAAATGAATTTGCTAAGCAAATTAATATTTCCAAAGAGAAAAACATTTCACTGATTAGTCAAGCAGTTTCCAGACAATGTAGGTGCATTTAATAGATAAACAAGTGCTATTGTAATTACAAATCACCTCTTTCTAGTCGTTAGAATAGATGCCCCCCATGGACCCAAGGACCCTTCCTAGGCAGCACTCAAGGAATAAAAGTTATCTATTGGAGGTAATGAAATTAAATTTCTTTGCAAACTTTCCACAAATGTAACTGACCTTCCCTCTGGTTAGGCCAAATTTCTACGGTTGCACTGAATCCCACCTACGGATAAACCAGAAAGCAACCCTGGCATCTTTTACTGCTTCTGTGTTTCAGCAGTCAGGTGGCACCTACTTAGGTTCTGGTCTTTATTTCGGGAAAGAACAAATAGACAATACTTGGGGAAAAGTAAGCGTTAAGGATGAGAGGAGCCTGACTTTGCAATAATGTATATATACAACTGGTTCAGTGTCAGTATTGGTTTAAAAATGTGTGTATCAGTATTTCCTCAGATGTTTTTAGTTCCGTATTTTGTGAAAAGCTGTTCTTTGGGGGTGGAAATTAGGGGGAAGGAATAGGGAAAGAAGCCCTGTGGCCAAAACATTTTGGGAAATGATCATTTAAACAGAGTCAAGAAAGCTCCCTTACTGAAGGACTTCTAAGAGCCTTTCCTAAGCAAATGGACAATGTTTATCTCCAAGAGAAGGGTACAACCCTTTCTAAAGTTACTTTCAAAAGGAATGCTTTCTTCACTGAACAACCTGTAACATTATCCCAATGCTCCGTGAACACTCTTTGGGAAACACTAAACAGTTGTGGAGCGAGCGATTAATGAGTATCCTCAGAATTCCAATAGTTAACTAAAGATTTTCTGTTGCCTAATTATGTCAATCCAAGAAGCAGAAATAATAACAAAAACCTATACCCCACATTATTATATTCATCCACCCCATTCCATTTGAGTTTCTTAACAATTGCTGACTGTACCCTGAGGCTTTATGAACTGAAGTTCCTGTGGTTTGATTTAAAATATTTTAATTAAGTGAAGCTTTCTGCCCTAAGGCTTTCTAAAGCAATTTTCAAAATCTCAGAAACAAACAAATAAACATTTTACCAATGGAGCTACCACCAACAAACCACAACCATTTCCAGGCCCTCATTTCTTGCTTTGTTTTACTATGCATAGAATTATTTTATTAGAAATGACAATAAATCACAGAACTGGGCAATGTAGTACCAAAGTTATGTGCCCTGGGCAGGATGGGAAATATCAAGTTCACCCAAAATACCTTCAGCCACTGGAGAAGTCATCTGCTATAGGGGGTTGTTGTGCCAGTATCTAACTTAGCCTAGGATCATCAAAACTTTCCTGGAGGAGAATTATTTCTGATTTCCCTCCAAAGTGTTGTTTTCATTTTAGGAGTACCAATATGCATTTTTATGTGGTTTTTGGAAGAACTCAATAAGGATTTGAGGAGATAGGACAGCAGAGTTTCTCAAAGTGTTGTCCCAGGACTAACAACTTCAGCAGCACAGAAAACTTAGAAATACAAATTCTAAAGCATAAGATTTGAAGTCATAAATAACTCAATTTGATGTTACTTAATCTCAATTTGATATTTTCTTACTAACTTAATCTCACTTGGTTTCTTAATCATAAAATGATTTTTTGCAAATATCTATCTCAAAGGATTGCTTGGGAAAAAGGAAGAAGATGATATATGTAAATCACTTTCTGTAGTGCATGGCAATACTCAGCTTGGAGACAAAACAGTTAAGTTTATCAACTCACTATTTAGGGCAGAAGGAAAGATCTGCTTTGAGTTGGAAACAAACTTATCCTTTCCCTACAAAACTCATTCCAGAATGGCTAGCTCAAGGCATACTAGTATACTAGCATCCCTAGTATACTGTGACCCTTTCTAACCTGTGTTCCCTAATTTTGTTCAATGTATGAAATTGGTCTTTGCTACCCCTGTAGATATATTTTTACTATAATGACTACCAGACAGGCAATTTTGGGGATCTGGTCGTGTGCTCTGGTAAGAGCCGATCTATAACTCACTGTGAGTAAGGTAAGAGGCGGCTCGCCTTTGCCCAAGAAAGATCTCGCATTGACTGGAACCAGGTGAGAAGCTGGCCTCTGGAGTGCAAGAGAATGCTACCAAGACAGTGAATGGTGCCAAGGGCTGCGGAGCAAGGGGACAGGCGGATAATGTGCATTCACAAGAGCCAGGGGGCTGTGACCTCTCCACGGGTGGTTTCAGTTAATCTTTCTAACACCCCTAGGAGGAAGGTCCTACTCTTCTTCCCCATTTTACAGATGTAGAACCTGATGATTAGAGTCATTAAGTATTTGGGCCTAAGGTCATGGAGCCAGTATCCTGTCTGCCCTCCCTCTGGCTCCCCCCCACATGCCCCACTAGCTCTCAATCCCTAGGGTGCTATTATGGACACAACAGTAGTGATTGTGTTGGAATTATTGCTGAATTGCTTGGTTTTGTTCTGAGCTTTTCGATTCCTTCAAGTACACTACTAAAATTTCTAATATCCCAAAGTGTGCTGAGAACACAGAAAGGATGATAAGCACTGGGCTAGGTTTTAATGGTAAGTTTCTACTCAGGTATTCTGCCCCTGTGCCTTGCCTTTAGAAACCACATTGCAAAGCTTTGGCCTCCTTTGATCCTGTCTCCCACTAAAATGAGTTTCTCTAGAGTAGGTTTAAAGCTCATATTTGTATTCTACCTTGAATGCCTACAGTGACCCAGAGTCTCATTTCCCATCTTCCCCTTTGGAATGCTCCCTGTGGCTTCTCTTTCCTGCTTTCTCAGTCTGAATTCTTAATTGGCCTTATCTCCCCCTCATCACCTCTGCCCCTGCTTGTAACCAGTCCCTCAGGAAGAGCCTCATTGTAATAGAGCAGGCAGTGCTCCCTTTCCATTTGCTGGAATAACCTGGGGACTGTAAACCTGCACGCCAGGAATCAATTGAACCCATACAGTTTAGCACTTTTGCAGCTTTTCGACCCCCCGCCTGTTTTTCCAATATCATCTTATCAGTTCCCTTCTGATCCAATCCATTACATGAAACTGAAGTATACTTCATTTATTAGCTGCTCTTTTAAAATTCTGTTAAGACTTGGGGAACGGAAAAAGGCGAAATGATAAATGCTCAAAAATGGAAATTTTGGTCATTTTGGGAAAGGGGTGTTGAAGCCTAGGTACTTGAGGGGTTTCATTATATACTTCAAAGTAAAATTAACACTATTTCTGGGTTTTATTCATGCCTTTTGAAATACATATCCATGCTGGCAGCATCCCGTCTCTTACCCTTAGTAACCTCGTATTTAAGACTGATTGATCCTCTTATCTTTCACTAAGACTTCTTGGCCTTTGAAGAGCATTTCCTGTGTCATTAAGATTTTCATTTCCAGTTCTTGAAATAGACAACAAACACCACTTTTCTAGTTTTATGGGACAGTTGGGCCCTTGTCATTAGCAAACACTTCAGGTTTCTGAACTGACATTTTGTTCAAGAGGATATCAGCGGAGCTAATTATGCTGCATCTTTTTGCCGTAGAGCAGTTGGCCTTGGTAGAGCGGCTCCTGTATTCAGAACTTTGCAAGTTGGGTTAGATTGTTCTCAGGACAAAGCAATCCCTCTGATACCATATCAAGAGTCCATGGTATTGCTGCCTTGGCGTCTATTTTGTGTGGCCAAGTGACATGTGGGGACCTTAAACTGATACTAGCCCCCTTCATGCAAGCCCTAGATAACAGCCCACAGAGTCACAAGTAAAAATTCCTGATATCAGTTCCCCAATAGCACTTGTGATCAGCAATCTCCACCCCCCCCCCACCTCTCAGGGCCCTTCCCTATGCACCCCTTAGATAAGACCGCCATTGGGTTTACCAAACCCCTGTTCTTTTTGGCTTAAATTGACCAGTCAAGGCTTAGCCCAGAAACTCCAAAGCATTCCACCCGTGGACTTTAATAAATGCATATCTCTCTGTCTCTGCCTCTACTCTGCCTTGACTTCCCCATGTGACCCCTCAAGGCATACCATGTACTTCTCCCAGGTCCTATAAGTAATAAACTTCTCTATTTCAGTTTCTCTTCTGATATTTTGTTGAACAATGGCTCACCATCCAGCACCCTATGCTCCACTTAATAAATGTTAATTTAACAAAGTCATAACATACAGTGACATAATTAAAAAACAACCAAGGTCTCTAGGACATTTCTGTGTCTTTATCAAAAATGGCCCCAGAATTTATCTGCATGGACAATATGAAGAGAGATAAAGACAAGGTAAAATGTGTGGGGTTTTTTGAGGTAACTCTCTATTAACTTCAATAAAAGGTGGAAAAGAAAAAATTATATTCTCAGAAGAAATGTTTTGTTATCTTTTGTTTTTCTCAGGCACCTAAGTATTTGGTTTCAAAAAACAGCATGCAAAAACAAACAAACAAACAAACAAAAAACCCAGCATGCATTGTCAGTTCTAGGAACTTTCTCTGAAGCAAAAGAAGAGGGGCACTTTATTTTAGGAGATTATTTTTCTTAATTTTGAAATCTACCTTGCACATCATCGCTGGGGATTTAGAGAATGCTAAGCCCCTCCAAGCCCCTCCAATTCTTGACCCAGAAGACATACAAGATCTCTTTATGCTGTAGTAATGTCATAACCTATGTGTTGAAAGCATTCCTGACGCTTCTTCTAAAAGTTAATCACAAAATCCTAGTTCCTCTAGCAAAGCATTAACTGAGACCTCAAACATTTGGCAATCAGGCACCAGCTGCATTTCTGATGTGCCCTCTTGCTGAACCTCCCCCATATATCTTAAAAAGGAAGCCTCCAGCACCTTAATCCTAACTTCATGTCACCATTCAAAAGATTACCAGGTCCAGATTTTCTTCATAATCTTCAAGCACAAAAGTGGGTATTTTCTACCTAAGCTGGAGATAGGGAGAGAAAAACAAAGCTCTCCCTCTGTTCACAGCTCAAACTAATCAAGGTTTCAATCATCCTCAGGCAACTTGCTGGACAAAACCAACCAGATCTTTCATTTCTTTATCTACCATGACCTCAAGATGGCACAAACCAGAGTGCCATGGATTGTTTTCCTTATGATTCATGGAATCTTTCCTCTTTCTCTTATGTTCACAGTATTCTCTTGTTAACTGAATGGCAGCCCCTGCCAGATAAGTAGGCGACAGCATTCCTAAGAAAGAAAGAATAAGAAAAACCTCTGGTCTGAAAAACAAAAACAATCGACATTTTTAAATATTAAATTCTTGTGCTAAAACAAATATACAAAGTTCACTCAAGGTATGATTCTTTTCTTCCCAGGACTTCTGTCTCTGATGTGATATTTTTTTCAATATTTTCATTTTCAGCAAATGTTACCTCAGCCCATCAGGAAAAGGTAAAACCCAGAACTTCCAATGGGAATTCATTGCAGATTCGCTTTTCATTATGACTTTAAATTGATACATGGTAGATATATTTATGGCTGTGATGATTTTTGTAAAGACAGCAACAGTATAACTGACCTAAGAATGTAAAAGAAGAAAAAGTAATCAGTGATTAAATTCACATTCCATAACTTTCCACCCAGCCATGGGCTAAAAGAAAAAGTGGTTTTCTGTTGTGGTGAAAGAAGTCCAGAGACATGAGGCAGGCAGGGGTGGGCACTCTTATTTGCTTAAATTTAGGTCAGAATTTAACAGCAAGCTATCTGGCAAAACCAACAGATGTATGAACAACCACTTTCTCCCAGCTGCTTGAATCTATACTCACAATTGGCCATGTATCCCTCATGTAGATGCAGTAATTTTCTTTAGAATTTTAATTAAGTATGGCCTGCTAAGAATTTTTAAGAGTTATTTTGGACAGTCATTATAATGCTGGGGCTCATTCAGGGGTTACCAGATCCACATTTCCACTTGTACTGGTTTTTCTTAATTGACCAAGGAGAGCACAGTGAAGTTCACCCATCAGCTAACATGGCATATTTAGGTTGTGTGCCAGTGAATTTGCACCTATTTAATTATGATACATATAAAACACACCATGTCCTGTTGATATCATCTTTCTTGCTTTTGACCAAAAATAAATAAATAAATTCAGAAAAAGCCAAAGTATCTATAATTTGGGGAATTTTAAAATATTTGTTCTCATTGACAATTCCTTCACAAAACAAATGGTATTGTTTTAAAAGAAAGCTTTATTTGTTAGCATATATCTAGTTGTCTTTGCAGAAGAGGATCTTGCTACCATTCAGTAACTGTTCTGGGACAATGGTTTTTCATGAGCTCCAGGAAAAAGGTAACACTGTTATTCTTTTCTCTTATTATTTCAAGATTTACATGGAATATTTTACTTGAACCTCTTATCCCCATAAGATTCCTTTCTCATTGTTCCTTCATTACTTAGCAATTCTCTATCTTGCATATTGCAAGGAAGCATTTACCAGATTTTCATAGTTAGTATTCAGATACTCTGATCACAAAAGGGCATACTAAATACTATCTCATATTAAACCATTTGGATTTATATCTGGTAATATTATTCCTACTCATCATTTTATTTCTTTAGTCCTATGCATATAATATCCATTCAAAATCATTTATGGATCAATTAATGGAAGCATAAAACCAGCAAGCCCATGATCCATCAAAACTTATTTTGACTTTTTTTTATAGAATATGGACCTCTTAGGCTGTCATTATTTCTTTTCAAATAGCCTTTCACTTCCCCAGAGATCTATATACTAACAGAACTATACACTAATGTTATCAAAGAAAATATAGACTTTGGATTTAAATTCTAGCTTATCTATTTGCTGGTTGTATGACATTGGAAGTAAAAAATAGGTATAGTAATATTTACATAATAAGGGTATTCTCAGAGTCATAAATAATTTGCTTTAAATATCTGCCACACAGCAGGCATTCTATGTGTTGAATTCAGTGTTTTTTTGCAATAAAAAAATCTAAGAAATCCTTAGAACTCACTACACTCACCAACTAAGTTTACTGCTATCCTTTCTAGATCCCTAAATCAAGGTTTCTGAATCAAGGTAGCAGTCCAAGGGTTGACCAGCAGCCTGTGTCATTACCAAGATTGAGAAATAGCAAGGTAATAATAAATAATGATAACCAAACTATCCTATTAGATCTTCGCAGTAAATTTGAATGTAAGACACCCAGAGATCAGATGTGGAGTGGAGCAAATGTAAATGAATGTGTGAAGAGCAGGTAGCATGCAAAAGCCCTGAAAAAGCCAAAATAAGAGGAGAAGTCAGGAATGGGATAGAAGCAGTTCCCTTCAGTGAAAGAGGTAGAAAGAAGCAACTCTTGGCAATAAAGGAGCAGTGGACAAACCCATTCCAAGAGTGGCTCATGGAGGTGCTATTGCTCCTCTAGAACATGTTGGGTCTCCTAGATGTTCAGCTGTGAACAGCCCCTGTCAGTGTTTCTTTATTGTCCATAATATTTATCCTTTGTAAAAAAAAAAAAAATGTCCTCCACAGTGTTTGTCTCTGTGTCTTGTGAACCATCTGAGCATTACTTATGTTGTATTGGAGATTGAGAGGTGAGAGAAGCCAGGGGGGATAGAGTGACACATGGTAGGGCACCTCATTTCTTTTTCAGCTCTTTTTCCTTTCCCTTTTTGTTTCCATTCTTTCACCTCCATCACTCGATTGATCTTTGTGTTGAAAAGGATCTTAAAGGTCACATAAGCTAATTATCCACAGTGACATTTGCTGTTCAGTTCCAACCATTAATCCTCCTTCCTAACTATACCTCAATTTTCCCCTTTGAAAACTCTACGTCTCCTCCTCAGAGAAGGATGGTGATTCTAATGCCCTCAAGATCTTCTCAAGATGCTGAAGGTATCTCTAGAAAGTCCTCCTACCAGCTTGTGTCTGTTCTCTTCCTTATTTAGCCAAGAGGTGAGTACAAATTTTAAGTTCATTTAATATGATTCTCTCTCCAACGACCTTACATCTTACAGGGAGAGACTAAGGTCAGAGGAGTAATTGACATTCTTTCATTTTACCATTTTCTTCCCCTCCATTCACTCTGTTTTAACTATACTCCCTCCTTCTACACATTTGGCAATTGTTTTTCCATCTCTCTGCTATACTTTTGCCCCGAAGCCTCACATGGCTCATTCCATCCAAGTTTCTAATACCTTCCACATTATTCTCTACCCTTTCTGTGTCGCCTTTCAGAACTTGTTTTGTTATCTTAGAACTTTACCACTACTCCATGAGTTGTATATTTATTTATTAGTTTAGTATCTGTTTCCTCCACTAAAAAATAAGCTCTACAAGACAGGGAATTTGTTCATTCTCTATAGTATCCCAGTGCCTGGCTCTTAGAGATACTTAATAAATATTTAAATAAAGCAAACACTTATTCATTTCTGTGATGGTGTCCCTCCATTGTGGAGTGCTTATGCTAACTAGACCTTTTGATTGGACTTGTCTGTTTCAAACTTGGTCCATCAGACTCTCTTAGCAATCTCTAGCTCTCACAAACATTTACTTCTTGCCTAAGTTACCCAAGATGTTTAATCTGGCATTTAACAAATGAACTCCCATGTATACACTTCATAATCAATGTCTGAATTTCTTGCAAAACATACTTCCCTGAGGAGACACCAAAAGAAACTGGAAACTTACCAGCCTACAACTTTCCATCTTAGAAAATCCTTTCCTTCTATTATAGATCCTAGTTCAACCCTCTGGGGCAAAAGTAAACCAACTTTATACCTCTTCAACTAATAAAAGTAAATAAGATTAAAGTAAGCAACAAGGAGATGGTATGAATGGTCAATATTACTAACCTGTGAGTAGTTATTTGCATCTCAAACAAGAAACTTATTAATCCAAAATAATTTAGAGTTTCTGAATAAACCCTGGATGAGAGGACAAGTTATTTAGCATATGTTCTTGTTCTGCTTCTGCCCTATTCTATCTGCTGATCTTTCCCCAACATTTTGTATCCCATCTTCTCTCTCAGTGGGCCTCTGCCTTCAGCTCAGGTCGTGGTCTCAGGGTCCTGGGATCAGGGCCCCCGTTGGGCTCTGTGCCTGGCGGGGATCCTGCTTCCCCCTCTCACTCTGCCTGCCTCTCTGCCTACTTGTGATCTCTCTCTCTGTGTCAAATAAATAAATAAAATTTAAAAAAAAAAAGAAAAACAGAAAGAAAAGGGAAAAAAATAAAGAAAAGAGGAAGAAAGAAAGACATATCAGACCAATGCAAACATTGTTTAGCAGTTTCCATCCATACACCCTTCTCCACCTATTCCTCGTCATGAGTCGGAATATGTGCTACTGTGGTGGATTATACACAGCACCTTATCTATAATGTGACTATAGTGTGATGGCTTATAATGGCTAAGTGTGACCTTAGTCATCTAACACACACTTATTGAATAAATATAATATCTTATAATTCTCAGAAGTCTCAAAACTTTGAAATTTTTAAGTTAGAAGAGAATAGAGGGTTTTAGCTGAGAGAAACATGCCAGATAAATAGAAAAATAACCTGATTTCTGAGTCAATAAAATGAGGCAGTAGACTAAGGAATTTAGAACAGAAAAACATAGTCATAGATCACTGAGAAGAATCACCAAATTGAAGAACTACGTTTTGTATCCTAAAACTGCATTTACCTATTCTTATGTAGTGTGAACCTGGATTAGCTTTACACCTGTAATAAAATGGTTTTGAGAGCCCATGAGCATGTCACTGCTGTGACAACTTACTAACCTGGAAAGGTAAAGGAAAACAAAAAGGTCTACATTCCTAAGGCCAAAGCGAACTCTAATGGGGCATGAGCAGTAAATTGTCATCACAACTCCTCTTTCCTCTCAGAACCAAGCTTCACATTGCTTCACATACCCCTAGCCTTGGGTTATCTCTTACTTAAATTGTGCTCTACTACCCTGATTTCTAGCAAGCATAAGTAATTCTTGCTCCTACTATCTCCAGTCTTCTTATTTCTTTCAACAAAACTATACTAATATGAATTCTCCTATTCAACTGATTCTTGAAATTAATTTTATAGAATTATTAGCCAGCCCACTTAGTGAAATAATTTTATTATTTTGCTAACAATAAAAAATGTGGAAAGCAGCAATATGCAGCTAAAGCATTGGGCAAAACTTGTAAAAAAAAAAAACTTTCTTTCACATGAATTTGTCTCTCTCATATCTATACTCTTTCTACTTCTATAGCTATGATCTGGTTCTGGCTTTCATCACCTCTAAATTAGACAACTGCCAACACTAACTTAGCCTTCTAAGTGCCTCTTACTTAGAACATCAATATCCTTCAATTCACTTCTTATAACATTAAGCAGTCTTTCTAAAATACAAGTGGAAAATACACATTCTATTCCAGGTACGCAGATATAAAATACTACATTTAAAAACACCTGAAAGTTGGTGGATTTAGGATTTAGAAAAAGACACATCAAAACAAGTAAATTTTTAAAAATCAATTTAGAAGTCTTGTCATGGTTCATAGTAGACACAAATAAACAAATAAAACTGCAATATCCTAGCACCTTTACAGTTATTATAAGATAGCATGGTGTCTTGTATTCTACAGTCTTCAATTTCAATATTCATATTTTCCACATTGTTATCCTACTTATGTTCACATATGATGCAGTGAGTTCTTAGAAAGTTCGGGTCAAAAATTGCTTCTTTTCCTGCAAAACTCAACTCAGTACCTAGAAAATGGAAATAAAATATAAATTTTAATTTTAATTTTGCATTTTCATTTTGGAGCCTAAATTCTTTTTGGAGTGAAAGTAGCAATACCCCCCTATCCACCAACACTATAAATGGATTTAGGTCAGGAACTTGTAGTGGTCATCTTTTCTACCACAGATAGAAACCCCATCTGAAAATAAAGCCTTTAGCAAGGAAAGCAGAGCCTAGACAGTGACAGAAACAGATTCTTGCTTAGATTATCAGAGTAGCAAAATCTAGCTATGCTTAGAACCAACATATTATCTAAACATGTTGGAGAAATCATGCAATGCAATGTCTTTTAGCAATATGAGTTCAGTTTTTACACTGCAACCTGAACACTTAGGACTAATACAGCAATCTGTCCTTTATAAAACATCAAGGTGAGAAAGGAAATCTAGAAAAAGAATGAGTGGTCTTCCTCCTACAGAAGAAATACTCACTAATATTGAGGATCTGCCAGGCTTTCTTTGTGGAAGTTGTTAGAGATTCCAGTCATTTCTTTGTCTAATTACTGTACCTTACCCAATCCCTCTTCTAATAGAACTTTCCAGAGTCTGCCTCTATACCTTGACGAATGAGCTGTTTTGGGGCCTCCTCCCAGTCACAGCTGATTTTACCCAGAGTAGGTGCTATATTCAAATTGACCAATCCAATTCTCTTTCCTGAAAAATTTGAAGTTCTCTAATCTCTGATAACATTTAGACTGAAAGGACATAATTTGGTATGCACATTTTTACACATGCTCATTAAAAAACAAATCAAATGAACAAGGAAAAATGTGTTGCTGTTATATAGTAGAGGATGAAGCTAAATATCCTATATGCAACAAAAGATACAAAAAGATAATAACTCCCTTGGTCTCAGACTTGTTATCATTCCATATGCTAGCTATAGTCCTCCTAATGTCTGCCTACATTCAATATATTCTCCCCTTGCAACTTGAGCTAGTTTGATTGGGTTTCAACTACTTGCAGCCAAACAATCTCTGTCTGAAAAATGACCCATCTAGTGTATGTGAATTATTTTGAGATCCTTTAAATAAAAGTTAATTCAATTCAAAATATGAATAAATGTGTTTCCAACTTTTATATTCAACTCGTGCTTTTAGTGACCTCATCTTTAAGACAAAAGCCACAAAGACAAGTTCTCTTGCCTATATGTACTGTTTGCAGGTTGTCCATTTTGAGTCCTTAGCTTTAGCTGCTTGGACATTGATGGGTTACCATCAAATGATTCAATACATAGAGGGAAAATGAAAAACAGGTACAGGGACCATATTTTTAAAGCATAATCTCAGATGTACTTATGGGTACTTGTCACCAGAGTGATCCTTCTAAAGCCCTAAATTGACCAAGCCATTCCTGCTTCAAGTCCTCTTACAGTGTTCCACCTCCTTCCATTTCATTTGATATAAAATGCAAACTTATAGATGTTTAGTGTCTCCCTACCTCTCCAACCCATGTCCCCCCAGTTCTTCATGTAAATCTTCTTAACACTGATGAAAGTTTTTCAACACAGTATACCAGATGTTAGAATAAAATCAACACATCCTTCTGGGGTTTAAGGGCATTGCCAAAAGCTACT
This sequence comes from Taxidea taxus jeffersonii, assembly GCA_003697995.1. Classification (NCBI taxonomy): domain Eukaryota; kingdom Metazoa; phylum Chordata; class Mammalia; order Carnivora; family Mustelidae; genus Taxidea; species Taxidea taxus. The sequence goes on along the minus strand of ML108794.1, from coordinate 26,202 downwards.
CTTGCAAGCACAAAATGTATATGAAATATTCATGTTTGATTGCATAAATCTGTATATTCTGTTCAATAATATATACATAGTTGTTTTGAGATATATTTCCTTAGAACTAACAATCCATGGTGAGTTTTAAGACTATCTCATTTGTTTTCCTATCCCTAATGTCTGTTAGAGTGCCCAGCACAGATTAGGTATGCAACAAATATTTGTCAAATAAGTAAATTGTAAACTCCCATTAGATGAATAAAGTTGTATCTATTCTGTGGTCTTGTATACCCTGCACAGAACTCTGTAGGACAGCTGAGGAGTAGGGCTCTGGTCATTCTAAACTGCTTGTCATCTCCTGACTCACCAACACATTCTTCAAGATACAATTAATTGTCATCTGCTTGGAAGCTTTCCTCCACTACTCAAGGAAAGGTATCTCTGTGCTCTATAAGCACCTCTATTATGAAATTTAGTAGACTGTATTATAGTTATTTATCTGCTTAACTGTCCTCCTTACAAGACTGGAAACTCCTGGAAAGGGTGATTCATGTTTTACTCCCTCAGTTGCACCAGCACCTGGCCCATAGTGGCCTTTAATGAACATTACATTGAGTGAATGAATGAGTGAATGATCCAGATAACCATATCCAGATATCCATGTATAATAGATACATGGCCACCATCATTACAGGTCTGTGCAGGTCACCACTAAATGCAAAAATCAGTATTGTGAGGAACTATAAAACCTAGGATATGCCTCTCACCAAAACATTATCTGTTACCTTTCCTTCAGAAAAACAGAAAATGGTGAAGTTATGACAACAAATAATTTAAATGCAGAGACATTTCTTAAGCACACCAAGAACTACTATACACTACTATTTCTTCCACTTCAGTGGACCTTACAACTAAGTAGTTATGAACTAAAAGAACAAAAACATCCTTCTTCCCAGATCCTTTCCTTCAGCCACATTCAATCCTATTACTCACAGAGACCCAGGTAACCCCTGCCAGAATCTACACCCGATTATGAAGGAATTTCAAACTATTCTTAGCACAACTAAGCATTTAAATGTGTTAGAAAATTAAACACTAATGAATTTGTCTGACAGCCTAAATATTTATCTTTTGCTTTAGAAATACCAAAGGGAGAAAATAGAAGTTTATGCAGTGTGGGTCATAAGCACATAGAATAAACAGCCAATCTCCAGTTCAGCGTGTACCCTTCTCAATGTTAGGAAACCCTTCCAACATCACTGTGTCCTTCATAATCTATAACACTTTGGGGAATCTGAAAATTGTTTTGCTGCCAAAGCATAGAGGGGGAAGGAGAGGCAACATGCCAGCTCCTCTTAAAAGCAAGTACAAAAGTGCCATTCTCTCATCCAGCAAAACAATAAGATTAGCTCTTTTATCACTAATTTTTCACTCTCCTTGCCTACTTAGTAAACATGGCATGGATGACTTTGCTCCTTATCAGCAGCAAACTGAATCTGCCTTTGTTGAAGCACAGTCAATCAGCAGGCATTCTGTGCATACTCAGTGATATACCCAGCTGAAAAAAGACAGACTTTCATTTTCCCTGGCAATATCAGAAAAAAAAAAAAAAAAAGAAGGAAAAACAAAAAAGACTCTTCTGTACAGTATAACCTAGAGTTCATTTACTGTGCCAGACAGAATGAGATTAAAAACCAATGAAGGTCAAAGCTATTAACATGTGGATCAGAGGGCACTTTGCCTGTTAGGATCTAGTTAGACTGGGCCTTTGTAATTGCCCAGTTTGTTTCCAACATGTCACGTAAACACTAACATTAGCTAAAGCCTGGGTGGTCTCAGGCTCCACACAGGCAGCTCAAAGGCCAGCTTTATCTTTGATTAGCAGCAAAAACACGCAACTCTTTATATACCAATTTGAATAGTCAATGAACCTCTTCATTTTTGCTGGTGCCACTTGGTTGTGACATTTCCAAATGGACCATAATTTGATTTTCCTTTAGAATCCTTCTGCTGTATACTTTTTTTAAAGTATGTGATTGACAGCTTCTTTGCACAGTAGGCAACTTTGAGGACCAAAACATTAGACTTAACAAAGAATGCCCTTGATCATCAGGAGAGACTAAGGAAATTTGAGTGCTAGTCCAGAAGTTAACTTTTTTTATTAAATTACTGTCAACACACGATGAAACAGCTTCTTCCTCAAGCTCTGGCAGTAACATCTTTCCTTTGTTCTTATGTTTCCTCAAAATTATAGCTGAACTCTGACAGCATTTTCTAGACTAAATTTATCACTCTCTACATTTATTGCCCTTTGCTATTCCAGGCAAATAAGGCATGGAAAAGCTATACATAACTTTGAATGTATGCCCAAACCTTTCAAAAACAGCTGAGCAATATTTACATTTTTATTAATATTGGTACATGTAAAGAAAGCTCTTCTACCTTCCATACCTTCATTTATTTAGGAAGCTCTTCTACCTCAATACCTTCATTTTCTTCTCTGCACACATACAACTCATTCCTCAAATCCCAAACCCCTTTGAACCCTTCCCTGACTACAGTGACTAGCTCCTGTCAGGAGTCCTCCAGTGTTATGAGTGCTTATGTATGAACTGGTATGTTTTGCTATTGTTTCTTGTATACTTATATCAGAGTCCTAAATTGTTATTTGTGGGGTTTTTTTGTTTGTTTGTTTGTTTGTTTCTTTTTAAAGAGTTTATTTATTTGAGAGAGAGAGAGATAGAGAGAGATAATGAGCAGGGAGAGAGGTGGAGGGAGAGGGAGAACTGGGCTCCCCAATGATCCAGGAGCCCAGCGTGGGGCTTGATCCCAGGACCCCAGGATCATGACCTGAGCTGAAGGCAGAAGTTTAACCATCTGAGCCACCCAGGCACCTCAAATTGTAATTATTTGTTAATTCCCATTTCTCCTGCTAGACTCTGAGCTTATAAAGGACAAACTCTGTGATCCATCTTTCTATAACCAACATCCAATGCTTGGGATTAACTTATTGAATGAATGAATCTTGAGAAGAGTAGAGACCATTTTGAATTTTGAAAAGAGTACTACTGATTTACTCCCAATGGCACTGATATTATTTAAATTAAGCATACATGGGTGTATGAACTGACTATAAGAATGGTGTAACTATTCTTAATAAAATCTTATATATACCATCTCATTTGAGACTTAAAAAGATTCCACAGAGTCTAGGTACCCTCTTAGGTTATTTTATTTAATTAGACAAATATTATTTGTTCATTGTTCTTACTACCTTGCTTTGGTTAGACTATTTAATTACAATGAGACAAAGCCCCAATTAAGCTAGCTTTAAAAATAGGGGCTCTTGAAAAATGTGGCCCACACTGAGGAAATCTGCAGTCAGGCATCTACCCTTCTGTCTTCATTTTTGCTTCTCAAGTAACTATTCCATTTTCTACTCCACTTTTACATAGTATATCACTGCCACCTCAACATTGTATATTCAGCCCTCGAGTCTATATAATATTTCAGATACAGAACCCAGAGAAGTCTGAATTATTCTTGTCATGTCCCAGTCCAGTAGGGGGATGGAAAAACTAGTTGCACCCCTTTGATTTATATTTCTACTTCTAGTCCAATCATATATGGCCAAAGTCAGAGGAAGCATACACTACCCTTACCAAGGCTATGGGTGGCATATGTTCTCTGAAAAGGGAAAAGAATAAAGCAGAAAAAAAAAGTCATCTACATTACACTATTTCTGAACATTTCTACATTGCACAAGAAAATCTGAATTCATTGTTTTATTATGTGTTAATTTGGCAAATTTTTATTGAGCATTGATGGTTCAACATTCTAAGATGGATTTCCAGATACCAAAAGGACTTGCAGACTCAGTGCCAAAGAAATACGCACTTCAATGGGAAATTCGTCATTGAAAGAGGTAATAAAAATACATTGTGATGTGATAAAGAGTACTGCCAGTTTTTCAACAAATAGTGTTAGAACATTTAGATATTCATATGCGGAAGAATAAACTTCAACCTAAACCTCACATCTCATACAAAAGTTAACTCCAAATGGATCACAGGCCTAAACAGAAAATATAAGACAATAAAAGACTTAGATAAAAACATAGGAGAAAACCTTCATGACCTGGAGCTAGACAAAGAGGTCTTATATATAATACCAAAAGCATGACCCTAAAAGAAAAAAAATTATAAATTGAACTTTTGCTCTGCAAAAGATACTCCTAAGAAAATAAATATATAAGTTATAGACCTGAGAACAAATATTTGCAAATTACATGTGTAATAAAGGACTTATATCCAGAATACAGAAAGAACTCTTAAAACTTGATAGTAAAAATAAACAAATTCAATTTTTAAAAAAAGGAGGGCATGAGACTTAAATAGAATCATCACCTAAGAGAATATATGGAGAAAAATAAACACATGAAAATATGTTTAATTTAGTAGTCACTGAAATTTGCTTAACATTAGATAATCAATTAATATAAAGATAAAAAACATAATTGTCTTGATTGGTAGAATTAATTATTAATTAATTTATTTCAACACTTCTTCACAACAGAAAATCATACTAAACCAGGATTAAAAGGACAATCTGAGAGAGTGACGCCAACACCATGATAGGTACATCATGGTGAGTCATTCCTTTGTTCTCTTCCCTTTGTTTTATAAATAATCAAATCCAAAACCAAAAAAGAAGAAAAAAAAAAGCACCTTAACTCAGTATACCAGGACACCTGAGAGATCTAACCGTCTGTGCCCTTGGGTAAATGGGACCATGAAGGAGATGGGGCAAAGCTTGTGGTTGCTAAGTAGGCTAGAGCAGGTCCAGGAATAGAACAGCGTGACCTTTGTAGCAAAGGAGGTGAAGGGTGAAGGTGTGAGTGGGGGTTCTGTACAAACACACTAGAGGGACCTGTAGCTCTCTCTGAGGAGAGAATGCAGTGAGTAGGGGAAGGAAAAGGAAAGGGAAATAAGTAGATAGAGAACTAAAGGAAAGAGTCTCCTTGTATCTTCCAGGGATTCTGGCAAGAGGACTGCTCATGAACTTCTGGAACCTGTACCACACCACCCTCACTCAAGGATTCCCCTACTAGGCTGTGAGCTACCCAAAGCCCTAATTGCTAAGTATATACACCTCCCACCACTCTGACACCATGTTTTTTACTCCAGCATTTTTTTTTTTTAATATGTACCTTCACAACGTTAGCAGCAGTCAGCTGTGATTAGAGAAACCAAAAACTTCTGGACCACAAGGACCACCTTCTGAAAAACAAAAGGAAAGCTCCTAATTATCCAGCTAACTATTAGAATCAAAATAAACAAAACCTTGCCTAAATAAGAAAAGTGTTTGCTACTTCAAATGTGGCAGCAGATGCACTTTATCAAATGCCATGAAAAATCACAGTAATATGATATCACAAAAAGAAACTGACAGTTTTCCACCAACTGGACTCAAAGACATGGAATATTGCAATCTCATAAAAATTCAAAATAGCTGTTATGAAGAAATACAATGATCTAAAAGAAAACTCAGAAAAGCAAACAATGATTTTAGGAATAGAATTATGAACAGAAGGAATATCTTACCAAAGAGATTAAAATCCTAAAAAAGAACAAATCAGAAATTCTGAAGTTGAAGAACCCAACAAATGAGATGAATAAAGCATTATAATGCATTGTAAATAAAGCAGATCAGATGAAAGAAGGAATTAGGGAGCTGGAAGAGAGGAATCTAGAAATTATTCAGGTGGAAGAGTAGAGAGGAAAAAGATTTTTAAAAAATTGAAGAAACCCTGTGAAAGCTATGACTCCATTAGAGAAAACAACATAAGAATAATGGATATTTTAGGGACACCTGGGTGGCTCAGTGGGGTAAGCATCTGCTTTTGGCTCAGGTCATGATCCCAGGATCCTGGGATGGAGTCAGGCTTCTTGGTCAGCAGGGAGACCACTACTCCCTCTGCCTGCCATTCCTCCTGTTTGTGCTCGCTCTCTCTCTCTGTCTCTCTCTCTCTCTCTGACAAATAAATAAGTAAAATCTTAAAAGAAAAAAAAAAAAAAGAATGGATATTCCAGGAGAAGAACAGGAGAGAATTTATTCAAAGAAATAATAGCTGAAAATTTCCTAAACCTAGGGAAGGAATTAGATATACAAGACCAAGAAGCTAATAGAACACTTTATTATCTCAATGCAAAAAGATGTTCTCTAAGACAAATTATATTAAAACTGTAAACAGTCAATGATAAGGAATTTTAAAGATAGCCAGGGGGGGAAAAGACAGTAACCCACAAAGGTATACTCATGAGGCTATCAGCAGATTTCTCAACAGAAACTCTACAGTACATGTGAGAGTGAAAGGACATATTCAAAATATCAAAAGATTTTAAAAAGTCATCCAAGAATACTCTATCCACCACAGTTATCCTTCAGATAAAAAAGAGAAATGAAGACTATCCCAGGCAAACAAAAACTGGGAGAGTTCATCACAACTAGACCTGCCTTATAAGAAATACTGAAAGGAACTCCTCAAGCTGAAATAAAGAGATCAAAGTACACAAAATTCTAATAAAGGTGTTAAACAGTCAGATGTAGAATACTGTAACTGTTTATTAGAATAGTATATTCAACTCTTAACTATAGTATACAAGTTAAAGGAAAATACATTAAAAATAAGTATAGCTACCACAACGTGGTATCAAAATTACAGCATAAAAAAAGATAATTTGTGACACACACAAAAAATAAATAAAAAAGAAAGAAAGAGTAAAGAGGTGGGACCTTTATAGGGCAGATAAATTGCTATCATTAGAAAAAGATCTATTTTATCTATAAGAATTTTTTCAAGATTTTATTTATTTATTTCGAGAGAGAAAGAGAGCATGAGGAGGAGGAGGGACAGAGGGAAAGAGCAAGAATCCCAAGCAGACCCCATGCCAGCATGGAGCCCTATGCAGGGCTTGATCTCACAGCTCTGAGATCATGACCTGAGTGAAACCAAGAGTTAGACACTCAATCAACTGAGCCATCCAGTCACCACTATGAGATTTTTTAAAGATTACTTGTTTATTTATTTATTTGAGAGACAGAGAATGAGCATGAGCAGAGGGAGGAGCAGAGGGAGAAGCCCTGAGCAGGGAGCCTGATGTGAGATTCGATCCCAGGACTCTGGGATCATAACCTGAGCCAAAGGCAGCTGATTAACTGACTGAGCCATTCAGGTGCCCCACCACTCTGAGATGTTTTCTGTATACTTAATGGTAACCATAAAACAAAATCTAGAGTAGAGGTGTGAAATATTTTTTAAAAGTTTTAAAAAAAGGAGACTAAGCAAATCACTATGAGAAACCACCAACTTATAAAGGTAGACAGAAAAAGAAGGGAAAAATAGAAAAACAAAGTAATTAGACTGCAAAAGATAAAATAGCCGTAGTAAATTCTTACATCTCATTAATCAGACTAAATGTAAAGTCAAAATGCCAGTCAAAAGGCATAGAGCAGCTGGATTATTTTTAAAAATCCAACTTTATGCTACCTACAGGAGACTGGAGACTCATCTCAGTTTCAAAGACACATATAAGTTCCAGGTGAAAGGATGGAAATGATATATTCCAAGCAAATGGAAACCAACAGAAAGCAGATGTAGCCATAGTTATATCAAAGAAAATAGATTTCAAGCCCAAGGAGGTAATAAATGACAAAGACATAATAATAAAAGGGTCAGTATACCAAGAAGATGTAATAATTATAAATATATGATCCCAACACCCAAGCACCAAAATGCATTAAGCAAATAATAACAGATCTTATTGGAGAAATAGACAACACTGCAGTAATTATAGGGGACTTTAATACTCCACTGTCAGCAAATAGATCATCCATACAAAAAAACAACAAGCAAATGTTGAAATTGAATCACACTTTAGAATACATGGACTTAATAGACATAAACAGAACCTACATCCAACAACAGAATAATACACATTCTTCTTAAGTGCACATGGAACATTCTCCAGGATAGATTGTATGATAGGCCACAAGACAAATCTTAGCAAATGTAATAAGATTGAAATTATATCAACTATCTTCTTTGACTACAATGGTATGAAACTAAAAATCAATAATAGTAAAGTGAGAAAATCTACAAATATATGAAAACTAAATACACTCTTAAACAACCATTGAGTCAAAGAAGAAATAAAAAAAAATTTAAAATTATCTCAAACAAATGAAAATGGAAATACAATATATCAAATACTGTGGAATATAGAAAAAGCAGGCCTGAGAGATAACAATACAGCAGTAAATGCCTATGTTAAGAAATTACAAAGACTTCAAATAAACAAGCTAACTTTACACCTCAAGGAACTATAAAAGGAAGTAAAAAAGTAAGTCCAAAATTAGCAGAAGGAAGAAATAATAAAGATCAGAGTAGAAATAAAGGAAATAGAGACAGGAAAAACAACAGAAAGGATCAATGAAACTCAGAGCTGGTTCTTCAAAAACATAAAATTGGCAAAACGTTAGGTAGACTACAGAAAACTTAAATAAATAAAATTAGAAGTGAAAGAGGAGACATTACCACTAATACCACAGAAATACATGGAATCATGAGAAACTACTATGAACAATTATATGCCAAAAAATTACATTACCTAGAAGAAATGGATAAATATCTAGAAATATACAATCTACCAACACTGAAACAGGAATAAATAGAAAATCCAAACAGACCAATAATAAATAAAAAGTTTTAATCAGTAATAAAATATTCCAACACAGAAAACTCCACGATCAGGAAACTTCACTAGAGAATCCTACCAAGCACTGAAGAAGAATCAATACCAATTTTCCTAAAACTCTTCTAAAATATCAAGGAAAAAATACTTCCTAATTTGCTCTAAACCAGCATTGTTTTAATACTAAAAATGGATAAGGATACCACAAGAAAAGAAAACTATAAACCAATATCCCTGATGAATACATATACAAAAATTCTCAAGAAAATATTAGCAAACGGATTCAAGAACACATTAAAGGATTATACATGATGACCAAGTGGGATTTACCCCTAAAATGCAAGGATGGTTCAACATACTCAAATCATAAATGTAATACATTGCAATAAATCAACAATAATAAAAAATAAATATGAATAAAGATAAAAATCACATGATCGCCTTGATAATGCAGAAGAAACATTTGGCAAAATACAATATTGGATATAAAAGGAACATACATCAACAGTATAAAGGCCATATATGACAGACCTACAGATAACAATTTACTCAACAGAGAAATCTGAAATGTTTTCTCTAAGATCAGAACCAGGACAAAGACACTCACTCTCATCACTCCTATTTAATAAAATACTGGAAGTCCTAGTTAGAGAAATTAGTAAGACAAAGAAATAAAAGCCATCCAAATCAGAAAGGAAAATGCAAAATTGTCATTATCTGCTGATGATATGATATTATATGGAGAGAATCCCAAAGAATAAGTAAAAAACTATTGAAATTAATCAATTATTTCAATAAAGTGTCAAAATATAAAATCAGCATACAGAAATTAATTGCATTCCTTTACACTAATGGTAAGGCATCTGAAAAAAAAGAAAGAAAGAAAAGAAAGGAAGGCAGGAAGGAAGGAAGGAAGGAAGAAAGAAAGAGAAAAACCAGCCCATTCACAATGGCATCAAACAATAAATTTATCAGGAACAAATTTTACCAACAAAATGAAAGAGCTATACATTGGAAACTACAAGACTTTATCCAAAGGAATCAAAGGTGGTGCAAAAAAAATGGAAAGACATGTTCATGAATCAGAATAATTAGTATTGTTAAAATGACCATACCACCCAAAGCCAACTACAGATTCAACATAATCCCCATCAAACTACCAAAGACACTTTTCAAAGAAATAGAACAATCCTAAAGTTTGTGTGGAACCAAAAAGATCCTGAATAACCAAAACAATCCTGACAAAAAAAGAACATGGGCCTTGAGGTACCACACTTCTGGATTTCAAACAATATTATAAAGCCATAGTAACAAAAACAGTATGGTACTGGCATAGACATATTGGCCAATGGAACAGAATAGAGTCTAGAATTAAACCCCAGCATATACAGTCAACTAATATTTGACAAAGGAGCCAAGAATGCTCAATGAGGAAAGGACAATCTCTTGAAATGGTGCTGAGTAAACTGGAGAAAACACATACAGAATGATGAAATCGGACTCTTATCTCATACAACTCATAAAAATTAACTTGAAAAGGATCAAAGACTTAAAGATCTGATATTATAAAACTCATAAAAGAAAACATAGAAAAGAAGCTTAATGGTATTAGCCTTGACAATAATTTTTTGAACTGATGCCAAAAGCATTGTCAACAAAAGCAAAAATCAACAATGGGACTATATAAAACTCAAAACCTTCTGCCAAGCAAAAGAAACAACTACAAAATGAAAAGACAACCTGAAAAATTGAATAAAAATTATAAAACTTATATTGAATAGGAGATTAATATCCAAAATAGATTTAAAAACTCACTCAACATAATAACAAAACAAATTCATTTGAAAAATGAGAAGATTCAAAAAAAAAAAAAAAGAAAGAAAGAAAGAAAGAAAAGAAAAATGGGCCGATTAAGAATTGACAATAGACATTTTTCCAAAAAGGACATCAAAATGACCAACAGATACATGAGATGGTGCTCAACACCACTAATCATCAAGGAAATGCATATCAAAATCACATTGACATACCACCTCACACCTGTTAGAATGGCTTTCATCAAGAAGACAAGAGATACCAGGCACTGACTAGGATATACTGAAAAGGAAACACTTCTATATTGTTGTTTGGGAATGTAAATTGATCCAACTACTATGGAAAACAATACGGAGGACCCTAAAAAAAAATAAAATAAATTTACCATATGATCCAGCAATTCTACTGGCTATATGCCCAATGAAAATGAAAAGAAGGTTTTGGTGATTATATACACTCCAATGTTTATCTTAGCATTATTCACAATAACTAAGACATGGAAGCAACCCAAATACCCATCAACAGTTGAATGGATTAAAAAGATGTGGTACATATACACTATAGAATATTATTAAGCCATGAGAAAAGAGAGTATCTTTCTATTTTTGACAACATGGATGGACTTTGAGCACATTATACTAAGCAAAGGCAGAGGGAGACAAATACTGTATGATATCACTTATATGTGAAATCTAAAAAACTCAAACCTGTAAAAAACAGAAAACGAAATGGTAGTTTCCAGGGGAGGGACTAAGGGAAGGGTGTAACAAGAGTGATGGCATTTAATGGTACAAATTTGTAATGAATAGTAAGTCATAGAGGTCTACTGCACAGTATGTTGAATATAGACAATAATATTGTGCTATAATGTTGTAATGTGATGAATATCACTATACTGATAATCATATTATAATATATAAATGTATCAAAGTAACACTTAAACTTACACACGTTAAACACCTAAACACACTTAAATACCTTAAACTTATACAATGTTATATGCTAACATTCTTCAATAAAAATAATAGATTTTAAAAATAAACATTTTAAAAGAATTTATAATGAATTTTATATCACAGATTCAATATAAATAAATTAATGAATGAATACATGAATCAAAAAAGAACAATCCGATAGTGTCCATCAAAAGCCTATAACAAAAATCATACTGGATATTTCTTTTAAAATCATAAAACAATTCTCACTTTTATCATCTGTCTTGCAGTTCTAAGCCAGCACCTAAGGAAAAGAAATAAAAAATGTAAAAATTAGAAAGAAGGAAACAAAACTGTCACTAGTCACAAAAAATAAAATTATCTTATTATTTACCTTTTTTTTTTTTTAAGTAGGCTCCATGCCCAGCATGGAACTCACAACATTGAGATCAAGACCTGAGTTGAAATCAAAGTAGGATACTTAACCAACTGAGCCACCCAGACGCCCCTTATTATTTACCTTTTAAAACATTTTAAATTCGGCAGGGGTGTGTTAAGATGGCAAAGTAGTAGGGGGACCCTGAACCTTCCCAGCCATTCTAATACAGCTAGATCAACATTCAATATTTTGAACAACTAGAAAGATGATCTGAGAATTAAGGAAATAATCTGCACAGCTGGAATGAGAGAAGGTGGCAGATGCAAGGCTTGGAGCCATGAATTGGAGGAGAGGAAAGCCACATGGTTGTGAAGGGGAGGGAACCCATTTTGTGGAGCAAATTCAGGAAGAGGGAGAAAGTAGGAAAGAGTCCAGTGGGTAGAGACCACATAATAATCCATCTTAAGGAGATCCCTTGGGTCGCACAGGAAGAGATCACTCCTTTCCCTGAAGAGCATCTGGAAGAGCATATTTTGCCTCTCCAAAACAAAAGTCCAGCCAGGGAGTCTTTGAGAAGTACTCAACAGCAGGGTCAGAGGTGTGCACAGAGGGCTGAAAACCTCTTAACGACTTTTGGCTGTCAACCACAAAAGGCTTAAACCTCTGTGGGTGTGCTGAATGTCTGCTTTTCTGCAGGAGAACTAAGCAGAAAACAGACTGGAGCAGATTTCAAATAACCTGACCACCAATTTTTGATATCTGCCACACTAAATTCAAGCTTCTGCATTAGCTTTTCTGGGACAGAAGGGAGTAGGGGACTGAGTCAAATGCAGACCCCAGATAACCTGGTTCCAGCTTTTCGCTGAGTATTACAATAAACTCTGGCTTCTGCATGCACTGTACAATTATTTTTCAGAGATGGGACAGTGTTAGGCATTCCCAGAGTCTTCTGTGTGGGATAGGAATTAGCCTGTACCTTACCAGGCTTTCTATAAATTGGAGCTTTGAATCCCAGCCACGTGCCAAAGATAAAATATAGATTTGTGGTCTGGGTGTGCCAATGGCCAGGGCACAGACAGGGTAAGGGCAGAGAGGTGACAAAAGCCTGGGACATAGGAGATTGATTGCTTGTTTTTCTATGAAGGGTCCTAAATAGTAGTGGCCAGGAGTTCTGCTACCCCTCTTCCCACCTACCGGCACACTGGGACTCCAGAGAGAAACACAGCACCTCCAGTGGAGGATGGAGTCCCCTACACTGAACCCCACCCCCTCAGGAAAAATAAAGAAAAGAGACTTTGAGAAATCAGCAATTCCATAAAACAAAATAATATCTGGATAATAGGGGTCCCAAAAGATGGGGGGGG
>ML108794.1:0-12574 GCA_003697995.1 Taxidea taxus jeffersonii | reverse complement strand
GGGGGGGGCAGAAGATTTATTTGAACAAATTATAACTGAGATCTTCCCTAATCTGGGGGAAGAAACAGTTATTCAATTCCACAAGGCACAGAGAATTCCCCTCAAAATAAAATAAAATAGGTCCACACCTCAACACATAATAGTGAAGCTTGCAAATTTCAGAGATAAAGAGAAAATTCTGAAAGCAGCTAGGGACAAGAGGTCCTTAACCTACAAGGTAGAAAGGTAAGGCTGGCAGCAGAGATGGACAGTCCTGAACAGAGACTGGCATGATATACTGAATGGGCTGAATGGGAAAAATATGCAGCAAAGAACACTTTATCCAGCAAGGCTGTCATTTAGAACATAAGAGATAATAAAGAGTTTCCAGAACAAACAAAACTAAAAGAACTTATGAACACTAAACCAGCCCCACAAGAAATATTAAATGGGATCCTTTGAGGAAGAGAGACACCAGAAATAACAAAGACCAGAAAGGAACAGAAACAATCTACAGAAATAGCAACATAAAGAAAATATAGTAGCACTAAATTCTTACCTTTCAATAATTACTCTCAATGTAAATATGTTAAATGCTCCTAACAAGAGACATAGGGTACCAGAATGGATCTTTAAAAAAATAAGGCCCATTGATATGCTGCCTATGAAAGACACATTTGGGACCCAAAGACACCTCCAGACTGAAAGTGAGGGGATGGAGAACAATTTATCATGGTTTATGCATTACTTATGATGCTCTCAATAGATACAGAAAAAGCATTTGACAAATTACTATTCTTTCTTGATAAAAACTCTCTACAGTGTAGGGATAGAAGGAACATAACTCAATATCATAAAAGCCATACACAAAAAACCACAGCAAATATCATCCTCAACAGAGAAAGACTAAGAATTTTCCCCTAAAGTCAGGAACATGATAGGAATGTCCACTCTCACCACTGTTATTCAACACAGTACTGGAAGTCCTATCCTCAGCAATCAGACAACAAAAAGAAATAAAAGGCATCCAAATTATCAAAGAAGTCAAACTCTCATAAAAGAAACTCTTCTCAAAGAAGTCAAATCATAAGATACATGGGAATAAATCTAATCAAAGACGTAAAAGATCTGTACTCTGAGAACTATAGAACACTTATAAAAGAAATTGAGGAAGACACAAAGAAATGGAAAAATGTTCCATGCTCATGGATTGGAAGAACAAATATTGTTAAAAATGTCTGTGCTACCCAAAGCAATCTAAACTTTCAATGCAATCCCTATCAAAATAATATCAACGTTGGGCACCTGGGTGGCTCAGTTTGTTGAGCATCTGCCTTTGGCTCGGGTCATGATCTCAGGGTCCTGGGATGGAACCCTCTCTGCTCAGTGGAGAGTCTGCTTCTCCCTCTGTGCTCCCCCTCTCTCCCCCTCTCTCCCCCTCTCTCTTTCTCTTTAATAATCAATAAATCAATCAATCTTTTTTAAAATGTCATCATTTTTCACGGAGCTATAACAAACATCCTAAAATTTGTGTAGAACAAGAAAAGACCCTGAATATCCAGAGGAAGCATCATAATTCCAGACTTGAAGCTGTATTACAAAGACCCTGAATAGCCACTGGAAGCATCATAATTCCAGACTTGAAGCTGTATTACAAAGCCATAATCATTAAGACAGTATGGTCCTGGCATTAAAAACAGACACACAGATCAATGGAACAGAATAGAGAACCCATAAATAGACCCTCAACTCCATGGTTAACCAATCTTTGACAAAGCAGGAAAGAATATCCAAAGGAAAAAAGACAGTCTCTTCAACAAATGGTGTTGGGAAAATCGGACTGCCACATGCAGAAAAATGAAACCAGGCTACTTTCTTACTACTTTCTTTCACCATACACATACATGAACCCAAAATGGATGAAAGGCCTCAATGTGAGAGAGGAATCCATAAAAATCCTAGAGGAGAACACAGGCAGAAATCTCTTTGGCCTCAACAGCAGCAACTTCTTGCTAACATGTTCCCAAAGACAAGAGAAATAAGAGTCAACAAAACTAAAAGGTAACTATGGAATGGAAGAAGATATTTTCAAATGTCTTATAAGTTAAAGGGCTAATATCCAAAATCTACAAAGAACTTATCAAATTCAACACCCAAAAAACAAAAAGTCCAGTTAAGAAATGGGCAGAAGACACAAACAGCCATTTCTCCAAAGAAGGCATACAAATGGCCAACACATACATGAGAAAATGGTCAACATCCCTTGGCACCAGAGAACTACAAATCAAAACCACAATGAGTTACCACATCACACCAGTCAGAATGGTTAAAATTAACAACTCAGGAAACTACAAATGTTGGTGAAGATGCAGGAAAAAGGGGAACCCTCTTACACTGTTGGTGGGAATGCAAACTGGTGTACCCACTCTGGCAAGCAGTGTGGTGGTTCCTCATAAAGTTAAAAATAGAAATAACCTGCAACTCAGCAATTGCACTACTAAGTATTTATCCAAAGGATACAAACATAGTGATTTGAATGGGCACATGCACCCCAATGTTTATAGCAGTAACGTTCACAAGAACCAAAATATGGAAATAGCTCAGATGTCCATTGACAGATGAATGGATAAAGAACAGGTGGTGTACAATGGAATATTACTTAGCCACCAAAAAGAATGAAATCGTGCCATTTGTAATGATGTGGATGGATCCAGAAGATATTATGCTAAGTGAAATAAGTCAGTCAGGGAAAGATAAATACCATATTATTTCACTTATGTATGGAATTTAAGAAACAAAACAGATGAACACAGGGGAAGGGAAGGAAAAATAAAATTAGATGCAAAATGAGAGGAACGCAAACCATAAGAGATGTTGAACTCTAGGAAACAAACTGAGGGTTGCTGGAGGGCGGGTGGGTGAGGGGAAGGGATAATTGGGTGGTGGGCATTAAGGAGGGCACATGATGTAATAATGAGCACTGGGTGTTATATGCAATTGATGAATAACTAAATTTTACCTCTGAAACTAACAAATTTTTTTAAAATTCTATTTCTGATAACCCTGATATCTGGATCACCTCCAGGTATGTTCTTATTGTCTGTATTTTGTCTTAATTTTCATTCATTTGATTCTGTATCCTGACATGCCTGATCAGTTTTCACTGAACGCTGCACATTGTGGATGCACTTTGGAAGAATCTCTGAATGACAGCTCAGTCTCTAAGGAAGATGAAAATTTCTTCTAGCTGGTAGTTAGAGTTGGGGCAGATCACCTCAATACAATCATAAAATGAGCTATTTCAAAGCTGTTCATCCTTTGTGACTTGGTTTTTAATTCTAGGGTGTATCTTCCAGAAGTCTTAACTGAAAGTATGGGGTATTTGCCAGGACCTCTGGTAGAATTTAACTATAAAACCATTGATGCCTATGTTTTCTCTGTGGAACATGGTTAAAATACTAATTCAAATTTCATGGTATTAGGACTATTCAAAACTTAGTGGGGCTTTTTTAAAGATTATATTTATTTATTTGACAGAGAGAGACACAGAGAAAGAGGGAACACAAACAGGGGAAGTGGGAGAGGGAGAAGCAGACTTCCCCCCAAGCAGGGACCCTGATGCAGGGCTCGTTCCTAGGACTCTGGGATCATGACCTGAGCTGAAGGCAGCTGCTTAAGACTGAATCACCCAGGAGCCCCCAAAACTTAGCTATTTTTTAATCTTATGTCAGCTTTTAATACATAGTATTTTTTTCTTAGGAATTTCCCCTACTCTGCTTTCAAATTTATTGAAAATAAGAAAATTATGTTTAGTATTCTAATATCTTTCTTTTCTCTGCTAGAGCTTTTAATCCCTGATCATTCCATATATATTCTCTCTCTCTCCCTCTCTCTCTCTCTTTCATCTTGATCAACTTACTAGAGATTTGTGTATGTTATTTATTAATCTTCAAATGACCAACTTTGGTTTGGTTGTTTCATGCTATTATAACTTTGTTTTCCATTTCTTTTTTTTTAACCTACTTTTATCATTTCTCTCATTCTATTTTCTCTAGGTTTATTCTGGAATTAACTTTCTAACTTCTAACATTGACAATTTGGCTCACTAAGTTTTAGCTGTTCTTTTAATTAACTACTATATGCCTTTAAGGCTATACATATTTCTTGAAAGACACTTAGATGTACCCAACAAGTTATAAAATAAACTATTTTCATTAACCTTCAGTTTAAAATATTGTTAGTTTTGTGTTATATTTCTCATCTGGATTTTTTTGAAGAGTAGTTTATTAGTTTTCATAAGTACAGAGTTTTTATGAGTATCTCTTTGTTGCTGATTTTTAGCTTAATTACATTTTGATCAGAGAACTCTATGTGATACCAGTTTTTTGAAATATGTTTAAATTTGCTCTATTGCCTAGTGTATGGTTATTCTTTATAAAAATATCTTGCTTGCTTGAGAAAAATACATATGTTATAATTTCAATTTCATTAAATCCATCTTGTTAATTTACTTATTCAAATATTTTATAACCTAACTGAATTTTTTGACCTATTGGTTACAGAGAGATGCTTCTGAAATTCCCAGTTATAATAATGAAATTTTAAGTTTATGCTTTATATACTTGGAGGCTCTTTTATCAGGTGCATGTAAGTTTAAAATCATCATATCCTCTGGTGAATTGAAACTTATATTATTGTGTGGTGATCCTGTTATTCCTACATATGGTTTTGGTCCTTAAATCTACTTTTTCTAATGGTAGTTCAGATACCTCAACTTTCGTTTGGTTAATATTTTCTTGATTTACATTGTTTCTATACCTTCAGCTTTTCTGTAATCTCATTTTTTAGGAGCATCTCATAAAAAGTATATAGTTTCATGTTTTTATATACCATTTGAAAATTATATATAATTGGTTATTTTAATTCAATATATTTATATACTTGGATTTCTTTCCTACTATAGTATGTTGTATTTTTGGTATTTCATGGCTTTTTACTATTTCTCTTTTGGGTTCTTTTGCTTTTTACGTTTTTCTTATAAATTTTTCCTCTTTGGTAACTTGGGATGTATATATACTATTCCTATTCTTTTATTGGTTATCCTTTATATTTTACTATGTTATTTAGAATAACAACATCTATTGTTAATGTATGTCTCTACCCTTCTTCTAAAAATTATTAGCTAGGATTTTAGAGTACCATAACTTGATTTAAACCCCTGATTACATGCTATTATTGTTTAGTACTGTATATATCCTTTGTTAGTGTTATCATTATTTCAATTCCACAAATTATTTCTGATTGTTTTTCTTGTCATTTGTGTTTTACTAATGTTGCACTATGTCATTTGGCACATAGATCTTCATTGTGAACTCACCCTTTATAAAATTCCTTTCATGTTGTTTAATGCTTTTTGCCCTAAATTTAATGCAATGTTTAATATTAAAATTTTAATCTCTCCCTTCACACTTTTTTTTCCCCTTTTTGATACTTCCTTATAGTGCTTTTGCTTATCCTTTAATATCCAGTCTTACTTGGATACTTGGTCTTCCTTGTATGGAGACACAATTGGATTTTAAATCTTTCTGTCTCTGAAAAAAAATTTTTTCTAAGATGATTATTATTTTTCCTTTTAAGATTTAATATAGAAGAATATACCCTGAATCCAGAAATAAATGACTTTTAGTGCTGATCAGCTTCTAATTAACTTTCTGATTTTTGAAACATCCATGAAACATCCATTTACATTTTCCTGTTAGATTTGACAATACCTTCCTTATTTATCATTTGGTTTTTTAAAAAATATAAATACAGAGCGATTGCCACATATTAAAGTTGTACATATGCAATAACATCATTTTTTAAAATACAGTTTATCTTTCCCTGTTAGCTTAACTGGAAAGAATCAAATTTAATCTCTTGTAAATTCATGGTTGTCAGTGAAATAGTCCAGTAACTTCTCCATTTTATTACATTGTAAATGATGGTAGGAAAGCTAAAACTATTGCTCTAAACCACAGAAAGTAAGATTGCCTTGAGTACTAGAGGTACATCCATGCAATGCACTCATTGCAAAATAATTAGTTAATTCAGTGTTACTGATTAAATTGGGACAAATCTATTTTGAGGTATTTCTTAATTCCAGTTTCTAGTTCTTATTTCTGCTTTTGGAATACTTTATTTGTATTATCTGAGGATCTTTCATTCAAAATGTTGTTTTGCTTTCTTCTTATAATTTCTCTTTTATGCCTCTGATTTCTCTTACAATGTTCTCATGATTCATGGTCTCCATCTTAAGTCTCTATTATTCTTTGCCTCCCCAATATATTGAGCTTGTTTTATGTTTCTGCTTAGAAAGTAGTATATGATTGAGCATGGCTTCTCATATATTTCCCAAGTCATTTAGACAAAAATTTATTTTGGCCTTTATTTCAGTTCTATAGTTCACAGCCATTGTTTCACTCAATAAGGAAGATAGAGCTCATGAAATTTATTGATAAAAAGTAAAATTTAAAATACTAATTAATAGGATGCCTATATTATTTTCTTTTTATCCCTTCCCCAAGAATGTTAAAGGCCAAGAATTCCAGGATAGTTATTAAGAATGTAAATTACAACCCAAATTATCAGCTCTAACACAGAAACACTGGGAAGATGACTATATTTTGGAAAACCTCAAAGCCTATTACAAATTATGGCTTCATAGGAAGGTATTTCTAATTTTAATCTACCATCCCTACACTGGGCAAAAGAAGACAGGTAAAAGCTAAAAAATAAGTCTGGAGTTTTCCTAGCCAATGCTCCCCCTCCCCAGGAAACATAGACTTTTCTTCTTTCAGATTAGAAATATTTTCTAACATATTTTCTGTCAACTTTTAAACTAAGTTGTAGGTTAACAACTGAGGGACTTCTGTGTACTCTATATTCAGGTCTAGTATTTCAAGTCAGACATTAGAACTGAAAGGATCCTTGGATGTCATTTAGCCCAACTACACAGTATATCTGAGGCAAATTATTAAAAATAAAGACATGCTTGAGGTTATATTTCTAAAGAAATTTTATAAAGAATGTTCATTATAACCGTGTGAGAAAGAATTTATACACCTAGTTCTCTATTATCTGTTCCATACCTAGTTTAATTTTCCTATTACACACAAAAAAAACCAATGTCAACAGAAATTGTAAGAATAAAGAAAAGAACCATCATTCAAGAAATCTGATCACAACTTAAATCCCCCAAACTATTATAGACTTGGATTACATATGTTCTCAATATTTCTAGGGAGATTGTGCCCAACATTTCTCTAAAGCTGATAATGGGCATGATCCCATAGTTAAAAGGAAAAAAATTCTAAAGTAAATCATGTTATGGGCATTAAAGGCAAACAATATTCTTTCAAAATGAGGCCAAATTTTTAATTGGGAGTCCTGAATTGCCTCTCAACATGGACTTGCTGCACCATTAGTAAGGTATCATTCTTCCAAATGACAAGAAATTGTTCATGCTGGTGGCCTCTTGATACTTTAGTTCCCGTGTTTCTGTCAGAGATTGGAATTGCTTTATGAATTCCAGAAGTTATACCTAGCAATATATATCTGCGATACAATAAGAGAACACAATGATGGCTATTCATAGTAATGTTGTTTTTACTCTGTTTTTACTATTTCTGCTATTAACTTACTGAGTGGTTCTCTGTACTTTGTACATGCCCATGAGTCAATCACTTCTGCCTTAAATCTTTTTCTTAGAATCATTTTGAAACAAATTTTAAAAAGAAGATAAGAATAACAAAAATTTCTATCAATTTTGGAGACGTAGGCAACATTGTGAAATGGGTAATTGATTCCTGCCTTTAATATCTGCAACCTAGCTTTACTTTTTGTTTGTTTTGGTTTGGGGGATGGTTTGGGGTTTCTTGTGTTACTTTCACCTATCTTCCCCCTTGTTACTTTCTCTCCCTTTAGAACAGCCTTATTTAATATTCTCCCAGGAAACACCTCCATTCTCTCGAATCCCTTAAATATGTTCTTTGAGAAGGATCTGGTAAACCATTTACCCTGAAATACAAAGGTCAAGTAAGGTTTAGTGTGCCAATCTCCCTAAAGGCTGTGGTTATATTAGAATAGGAAAAGCAACACTTCCAGTTAACTATAATATAAATGACTGAAGTTCCGTTACAGAATGCTAAATATCAGACGGTAGCTCTATATTTCTTGGAAAAGGTAGAGAGATGTTTCAGTACCCCAGAATACAACTGTTTGTTATTAGATCAACAATATTACTAATAGGTAAAAGTTGCATATTAGTTTGTGAAAATGATGAGATCAACAAAAAATGTTTTTTACAGTTGTGAATTTGAAAAAGCAACAACAAAAACAAGTTAAGGAATATTATTGTCCTCTGGAATCAAGGTTCAGTCTCACACTTATTTCTAGAATGAACAGTCTCAAAAAATGTCTATAATGGGCTTCAAGATGAGGTCAAGAATGAGGCCACACACAGTTTCCCATTTCTGGCTGTGAATTGTGCTATATATTCACATGTACCTCTTCCCACAGAGGTCTGAGGTGAAGCAGGCTATATTTTGACATGGTACTGTGGGATATAAAACAAGTATGGAAAATATGACCAAAGATATTCAGCTCAATAAATTAGTTCTGTGAATATTCCCTTAAGAAGTGAAAAATATATGTTAAATATGCTTTATGTTCCCAAAAACCTTAGTTTACTGACTCTAAATAATAACTATATGTATTGTTCTTCATGAACTTTCATACAAGAATGTGTAAATAATTTCTCAGCACTAATTCATTAATCCTTGGACACCCAAAAGAGGGCTGGTGGAGAAAAGCATGAGAGTTGTGAGAAACAAATGATAAATGTACTCTCGTGTGGTGTTTAAGTTTCCCAGCACTCATTTCATTTTTGCCTTGAAACAGAAAATAGCATGTGAGTCCTGCTTCAACTAAAAGTAGGAAAAAAACAGCCCCCTATTGCTAGTTTTAAACAAGTCACTTTGATCCCTATGTCTGAGCTACATACATCTCTGAAATAACAGGGTTTTATAAAATGTGTCCAAATTTTATCAGGCTTTGATGTGTTCAGATGAACTAAATTATTGCAAAGGCACTTGTCCCTGGAGGTGTTCTCAAATGGGTACCAAAAGTTCATCTTAGGATGTCTATAGAAACCACACATACCCATTGTAACATAAAAATGTTAAGTGGGAAGAGACAGTTGAGTATTAAGAAATAATCAATGTACACAAATGACAGCATTCCCAAACACTAGCACATTGCAGATTACATTATTTGGCAGACAGGTACAAAATGAAAATATAGGGTTCCTGGTTCACAAAGCAAGAGAAAAGAAAAAAAAAAAAAGCTTTTTTTCTTTGGCAGTCTCCTTTCTGACCTATGATGATGGTTTCTATTGGTTATACTGTTGCACTATCTTGAGCATGTGGACCCTCCTATGGAGAGTGCAGATCTTCCCAAACACTCCAGGTCCCTGTCCAGCATCTCAGTGCTCAAGGTGCAAGGGCAGACCTGACTCTTCCAATACCCAGACCCCATCTGGGGCTGAGGGTGGTAGCAGTAGCTAAGCAGGGGCAAGATGCCACCAGGCAATAACCTGCCCTAAGAAGGCAAAGAGGAGAGGCATGAGCATGCATTGTGAGCTCTCTAAGCCCTGGGTATAAGGTCCATTTTCTACCAGGCTTGACCTATTGAAACACAACTTCAAAGATCAAATTATTAAGAATTTCAAGACAGCCACCAAAGAGCATTAAAGCCTGTGTGCAGGGCCACCTTCTGAGCAGCTACGCTAGTTGCTTGCCCCTGAAGCCAGCCCTGCACTAGCAATAATCAATCAGAAAGCTAAAAGATAAGGAATGCTACCCATAACAAAAATAACAATTTTGAATTAATTGTAACTCACACTAACCAAACATATACAAGAGATATTTACAGAAACAAATGGTAAAATGCTATTGAAAGACACAAATCGGAACCTGAATAAGTAGTGATATTCCATACTAATGGATGAGAAGATGGTCATGAAGACATAAAATCTTCCTCCAAACCAGACTATAAATTCAAGACACTGCCAATAGGATTTCTAAATGGAATTAGGTACAGTGGTTTTTGAAATTCATGTGGAGGAGGAAAATCTGATACTATTGAAGTTAATTCAGATAAAGAACAAAAGGAGAGTGGATTTTCCATATTGGATTTCAAGACATAAAGTTCTATTTATGCAGAGAAAGAGCAATAGGTTAATGAAATCAAAGCCTATATAGAAACTTGATATATAACAAGGTTAAATTACAATTCAGTCAAAATTATGCAATAAATAGTAACAAAACAAAGTGATTTTTGTCTACATAAGAATTAATTTAGATTCTTGTCTCATACCATACACCAAAACAATTCTATGAAGTAGTCTTTGTCTCTCAACATATTGGGTTCGGGGCAAAAGTTGGCTGTGCTCTCAGTCTCGATGCTTTTTGTTTGGAGGGGGAGAAACACATGAGATAAAGGACTAGAAGAGCGTATTGGACCAAGGTTCAAATCACTAAAACAGGAAAAATAAAAATTTTAAATTGCCATAAGAAAAATTTATGGAGTAAAGTTATGTTATCAGTGTGTGAAATGATTTTTTTTTAAATCAAGTCACAGAAGACATATTTATAAAGGAAAAATTAAGATTGGCTACATCAAAAGTTAAAACCAGAAAGTTAAGACAAGACTGACTGAAGGTAGATATTTGCAATGCATCTAACTGATAAAAGATTGGAATTCAGAATATATAAAGAATTTCTATACATAGATTTAAAATATAAAAACAATGAATAGAAAACATGAACAAAAGATAAAAAGAGCCAATACATGAGAAAGGAAGCCCATAAGCCAATAACTGTTTTTAAAAAGATACTCAACCTCATTTCTAATCAGTGGTTGCAAATTAAAACAATGAGGAAATGCTATTTCATACCAAAAATTCAGAAGTAAAAAAAAAAAAAAGGAAACAAAGAAAATAAGAGAAAAGAATTTGGGTAGGCCTGAATTCTATACCCATAGATGTGAGAGTGTAAATTGGCCTAAGGACTTTGGAAATCAACTTGATGATAATCAATCAAACAAAAATGTATAAGACCTATAACATATAAATTCTACTTCTAAGTTGTATGTCCTACTATAATTTTTGCATATGTAAACTAGGACTCATGTACTAGGTAGGATATTTACTGCAGTTTTGATTATAAGAGCAAAAGGTAGAACTTACATATCTCATTTTACCCTTTTTTAAAAGATGTATTTTTTTGTTTATTTGAAAGAGACAGAAAACATGAGCAGGTGCAGAGAGAGATTCTCAGATTCCACACCCCATGGAGCCCTACACAGGGCTTGTTCTCATAATCCTGAGATCACAACCTGAACCAAAACCAAGAATTGGACATTCAACTAACTGTACCACCCAGGCACCCCAACTCATTTTACACTTTTGATGAAGTTTTCTTTATTCTACTTAGTTTCTACCTCAGAAGTTATACCTTCATCCATTTGTCTTTTGAAGGGCATCTTGGCTCTGGGGTAAATATCCAGTAGTGCAGCTAGTTACTGAGTCATAGGATAGCTCTATTTTTAATTTTTTAAGATGTGGTCCATATATACAATGGAATATTATTTAGCCATTAGAAAGGATGAATATCCAGTTTTGCATCAACATGGATGGGATGGGAAGAGATTATGCTGAGTGAAATAAGTCAAGCAGAGAAAGTCAATTTTCATATGGTTTCACTTATTTGTGGAACATAAGGAATAGCATGGAAGACATTAAGAGAAGGAAGGGAAAAGCAAAGGGTGGGAAATTGGAGTGGGAGACGAACCATGAGAGACTGTGGACTCTGAGAAACAGACTGTGGACTCTGAGAAACAAACTGAGGGTTTCAGAAGGGAGGGGGTGGGGGGATGGATGAGCCTGGTAATGGGTATTAAGGAGGGCACAGATTGTTTGGAGCACTGGGTGTTATATGCAAACAATGAGTCATGGAACACTACATCAAAAACTAATGATATACTGTATGGTGATTAACATAACACAGTAAAAAAAATAAAATAAAATAAATTTTAAAAAAGAACTTACACCTTCTACTTCTACTATTTTCATAGTGGGATTCAAATTTTTAATGTGCTTATTCAAATTAGAAAAGTCATTTGTAAATTAATGTTTATATTTTCCTCCTGAACAACTCAAGGACCTTAGAACTTTTATTTCTGATCTATTGGGTCCATCTTCCATGTTACTATTGTCTGGCATTTTAGGTTTACCTTGTTTTCAACTCATCCTGCCATCCTTTTCATTTCTCATATTTTTTCATATTTCTAGAGCAATGGGCAATAACTGAAGCCCAAGAAGTTCATACTATAATGTGTTTCCCATTTCTTTATTCATCATTGCTTATTGAATCTCACTTTTCCCTTCCTCACTTCTGTAACTCACTTTTGGCATATAACATAATTTTTGGAATTTATGGTTATTGATAAGAAGTTGGTTACCACTCTAATTGTCATTCCTTTGTTAAAAAAAAAA
>ML108793.1:37063-102872 GCA_003697995.1 Taxidea taxus jeffersonii | reverse complement strand
TTTAGTTCTTTTATTTCTCCAGAAAGGGCTTTTATTTCTCCTGACAGGGTTTCTCTAATATCTTCCATGCCTTTTTCGAGCCCGGCTAGAACCTTGAGAATCGTCGTCCTGAATTCCAGATCTGACATATTACCAATGTCTATACTGATTAGGTCCCTAGCCTTCAGTCCTGCCTCCTGTTCTTTTTTTTGTGGTGAGTTTTTCCGCCTTGTCATTTTGTCCAGATAAGAATCCCCTGTTCTCCTTGTTAAGTGAACTTGGTCTTGGCTGGATTTCTTGTTGATCTTCTGGGGGAGAGGCCTGTTGTAGTGATTCTCAAGTGTCTCTGCCCCAGGCGGAATTGCACTGCCCTTACCAGGGGCCGGGCTAAGTAATCCTCTCAGGTTCGCTTTCGGGAGCTTTTGTTCCCTGAACACTTTCCGTAGAGTTCCGGAGGACAGGAATGAAAATGGCGGCCTCCCAATCTCCAATTCGGAGGAGCCGAGAGCTAGGGGCCCCAGTCTTCAGTGCGCCTTCAGAGAAAAGCGTTTAATCACTCCCGTCTCCCCAGCCTCTGGCCACGCTTGGAGAAAATCAAGCGTAATCAGTTCCATCTCACTGGCTTCTGGGGGCGCTCCCAGCTCACCCAGCCTGTGAACAAGTGTCTCTGTCTCTGGCAGAGTCCCACCTGGAGTCTCCGAACCCCGTAGATCCCTGAGCTCTCCCGGTCGGAGTCTCCCCGGATCTTGTGGGAACCCCTCGCACAGAGCACCGGCCTGTGTCACAGACCACGGCTCTTGGACACCCCGAGAGCTCACTCCTCAGCTCTGTCTCCGCAGCCGGCTTCCCTGCTCTAATACCTGTGAGCTCCGCGACACTCAGACACCCCCGATCCTTCTATGACCCCGCGGGACCTGAGTCCACGCTGTCCCCGTGAGGTCTTCACCCCAGTTTAGCCTCTGGAGCGACGTCCCTCCGTGGAGCAGACTTTTAAAAGTCCTGATATTGTGCTCTGGTGTTCCGCCGCTTGCCGGGAGCCGGCTCCTCCCCCCGGGGTCTATCTTCCCGTCACGTTGGATTCACTTCTCCGCTGGTCCTACCTTTTAGAAAGTGGTCAATTTTTTGTTTGTAGAATTGTTGTTTTTCTTTTTTTCGATCTCCTGTTGGATTCGTAGGTGTTCGGAATGGTTTGATAGGCTATCTAGCTGATTTCCTGCTGCCTGATGTCGTCTCAGCCTGCTACTTCTCTGCCATCTTGACTCCCTCCCTCTTTAATATATTCTAATGCCTTATTTAAATGGCACTTATTTCAATTGGTAAAACATTCTGATGAAAAATAATTAAGTTTCAGTATCAGTCTTCATTTTACATTAATCTTATGGCCATAATGTAAGGTTCTGAAATGAATGTATCATTGTTTTTTATTTATGGAAATTGGTATTCTCATATTTTCAGTTCATACTTCTTGGCTTTATCTGAGCCCATGAGCACAACCATCAAAGGCTACAAGAAATCACGTGAGAATTTTGAATTTAAATATGTTGTTGCTCTTGGGATTATGGATAGGTTTTTCTATTCTCTGGTCTAATAGAAACTAAAATCTCTTATCTCTAATGATGACATTTCAACTCAGATGTGACATGTCTAAATTTATTTCCATGTGTTTCCAATTCTTCTGGATTTTCTAACAAAAAGAATGAACTGTAGTTTGAAAGGAAGCACACATTGATTCTATTTAGAAAAAAATAAAATTTTATCAGGAATAAATGTATCCTAAGAAATAAAATTTTTCTTATCTTAATATGCATTTGTTCAAATGAACGTGGTGTCAATTAGAAATATCCTACTAAAAATGGTTGCATGAAAAAATATTTTTACATTTCATTGACCAGAATTAAGTCAGGAAAGAGAAACCTGTTTTCATGTTTAAGACAGTTTCAAAGGATAAATACAGTGTTTTTGGTAAGATTACTATACTCTAGAATGGGTGTTAGAATCCATGTTGATGGTATTCATAAAACTATGGAAGACAAAAATATTTTTATCAGACAGCATAATATAGTAAAAATCAGACAAACAAAAAACAAATATGTGTAGATAAAGATTAGAGGTATCCTGGGACAGGGAGTGGTGATAGACTGTGGGTAAATAGGCATGTGACATCTAACTGATGTGATGAAATTATTCTAAATGACTTATGGTGATTGTACAACTATGTCAATTTACTAGAGATCTTTCATTTGTATGCCTGAAATGGGAGAATGATATGATATGTAAAATATCCCTCAATAAAGGTGTTTTTTAAAAGAGTATCTAACTGATCAGGACACCCTGAAATACAGCATTTGTTCTGCCCCTAAGTAAATAGTTGTGTGACCCTAGACAAATAGTGTACTCACTATAGGCTTTTAGTTCATTATCTATATATAAAGGGGTAGTTGGGCAGATGAGCACCAAAGTATCTCTTGTCTCTTTACATTTCAATATCCTGTGACTCTGTTTTGTCAGTTAGCCCCAAAGAAAGCACTTCTGTTCCTTGAAAATTATGTAAGTAGGGATGCTCTTCTGAAAGAAATTAAGATCACAAAATTTACTTTAAAAATTTGCCAAAAGAAATTATAGATCCAGGCCCTTTAAAAGACCTTCTTTTTGAAAAATCAATCAAGCACCATTGCTGATGGAACATTTTCTTTGCTTTCAGAATATATGAAATTTAAGCCACAATGCACTCTGTACAATAAAAATGTCTCTTATAGGAAGATAAAATAACAAGAAAGAAGATGAAGAAGTTTATATACCAATGTTTAGGAAGAAACCTCTAAGGAGGGTTTAACAATGCTTATATATTTCTGATTTAAATCTCCAATCATGGGAAACATTTGTTGAACACTAGACAGAGGTAAGAGACCACTTAGAATTTTGCATATGTGAGTGTGTGTGTTTATATATACATAAATATATGGGTTTGTATATGTGTGTATTACATGTGTGTGTATAATAACTTATAGTTTTCTCTGATGATAAAGATAATACATTACAGCTTATTTTTGCAATTGAAATGATATCTGAAGAATATGCACCAAACAGTCCCTAAGTTACAGCAAATTAAAGATGACTTCCATATGACTATAGTTTTAAGAATCATTCAACTCTATATAGCCTATATGAATAT
Source organism: Taxidea taxus jeffersonii (assembly GCA_003697995.1). Classification (NCBI taxonomy): domain Eukaryota; kingdom Metazoa; phylum Chordata; class Mammalia; order Carnivora; family Mustelidae; genus Taxidea; species Taxidea taxus. The sequence continues at coordinate 99,721 of ML108793.1, read as the reverse complement.
TATGAGTTATCTAAAATAAAAGGATTTTCTTCTAATTTTTATAATATTACTTTTTTGCCAAATGGGGCAAAATTCTGTAGAAAGTTTTTATATATCTTATATGGAAGGTCATTTGGTAAGGCTAATATTTATACCTTTAAAAAAAGACAGTACATGCCATTAGACCCTGGTGGTTTGTGCTCTGAGTATAGTAAGCTGAGAATTACTTTTTCAAAAATCCCCTTCCTTATATGCTTCCAGGTTAGAATTGGCCAAGATAGGAACTTGCTCAGTATTTGGAAGGTAGAAACAAGGCAGTGGCCATAACCATCTGGAGCTCTTTTCACAGGCAGATACATATCCCGCTCCACATCTAGCTTTTCTTCCTGACTACTGGCACTGTTGACCAATAGTGGCCACACATCCACCCCAAGGTGCTTGCCTACGGACTCACTGAAGTCATGGTTTATTTATAGGCAACAGTTTTTCATAGACCTCTATACAGATTCCCCCTTCCTGTTCCTACATTGGTGGCTAGACATACGTGCCTTCTCAAACTATGACTGATTGATAACTCCCATCTCTGACTCTCCAACTTCTCCTCCAGACCTTTATTTCCCCAGCTTTTCCCACAACTCTAAATAAGTCTCTTACTCCATAACATTCATAGTGGTTCTGTTCCCCTGACTAAATACCAATTGATGCAAAGTCTACTCACTAGAAGAGAAGTCTCAAGCTTAATAGTAAAACAACAACAACAACAACAACAAGAAGCAACAGTGGTTCTTAATTAATTATAAAACCCAAATGTACTAATGGATAAAGGTAGTAGAATGCATGTAGTCCAATCACGAATCTCATCTAATAATAAAATCTTCATATTATATTTTTCTTCAAAAAAGAATAGCCACAGATTCAAGCAGCAATCAAATAAAAGACTCAGTCTTATGTGTAAGCTTCTGAAGGTAGTGATCACAAACAGAAACAGATGATGACACACTTCTATAAGCAGCTGTACGGGAAGAAAAGGACTTGAAAATATCCTGAGAATTCTAGCTATAGACTCTGTTTTGGCAAGAGGTGGTTTGAAGCAGAAGTTCTCAAAATGAGGGATTCTATATAGTCAAAATATTTTTCATTATAATACTAATACTAAAGCTTTGATATTTTCACTGTTTTGACATGTTCACTGATGGTGCAAAAGCAATGATGGGTAAAACTGGTGGCACTTTAACATGAATCAAGACAGTGACATCAAATTCTACTAGACATTTTATGTTGTCTCATTGTATATGTGTATATACAAACAAACACACAGTCCAGTTTTATTTAATGTCCTTGGTGAAGGTTAGTATTATTATCATCCTGACTTTACAGATGAGTTGACTGAAGTGCAAAGATGTTCAGTACCTTTTTCTTTTTTAAAATATTTATTTATTTTAGAGGGTGAGAGCTCCTGCCTATGCAAGTGGGGGAGGGGCAGAGGGAACAGGAGAGAGGGGATCTCAAGCAGTTTCTACACATAGTGGAACTCAAGTTCGGGTTTGATCTCATGACCCTGAGATCATGACCTGAGCCAAAATCAGGAGTCAGATGCTCACCAAGTGGGTGAGTCACCCAGATGCCGCTTGGTACTTTTTTTAAGGTCAGTTACTAAATAGTAGATATGAGATTCTAATCTGGCCAGTGTGGCTCTAGAAAAAAATTATATAATCCATTCATTCACTATGTTTTTTATTGAGTACCTGATATGAGCCAGACACTATTCCAGGGACTGGGGATATAAAATGACCGACCTTCCTTCCATCCTTCCTCCCATCCATCTATCTATCCTTTATACTTCTTTCCATGTAGTGCCTAGAGAGCTGTGGTTCTTTCTGGGTAGTATGATTATAAGTTAATTGCCTCTCTCTTCTTTTCCGTACTTGCTTGAATTTGAAAAATAGTGAGCATGTTATTTTTATAAAAACAATAAAGTCATTATTCTTAAGACAAAACCTAATGCAAATCATTGCTCTTTTGAAGAAATACAAAGCAAAATTTCAAACCTTAAACTCAAAGGAGTATAAAAAGACTGCTCTATTCTTTCTTCTCACTACTTACAAAGCAATAGAATAGAACATGACATGTGGAAATTGTTTTCTAAGACTGATTTAGAAGACATGGTCTCCAAAATCTTCCCATCCCACACAGCAAATACTAAAGCAATTCTTTTTAAAAACATTATTACAAAGGTTCTTTAGAAAAGATCAACTAAAAACCTTAGTGATATCATTGGATCTCCAAAAAGGAGAACGTTAATGATGCATTTATGCATGGAACATCACCCATATGCACACCCTGGAAATTAACCCCCTGCCTTCAGAGGAAGTAAGTCCGGTGAAAGTAAAAATAGCATATCTGGCTAGTCTTTCTTGTTTCTGGGGAAAGAGTAATATACATATGTAAAACAATATCAGGAATAGGTAAAAGTCCTTGTCCTAATAAGATTGACATGTTTGTAGCATGCAAGATAGTGTTTTTTAATTGATGGAATTACTAAGATGTTTACATTTAATTTTTTCTGGATTTTCATTTTAATTTTTTTTAAAGATTTTATTTATTTGAGAGAGGGTGAGAGAGCAAGCATGAGAGAGCACAAGCAGGGGGAGCAGCAGAGACAAAGGGAGAAGCAGGCTCCCTGCTGAGCAGAGAGCCCGATGAGGGACTCGATCCCTGTATCCTGGGATCATGACCTGAGCAGAGGGCAGCCTGGACCCTGGGATCATGACCTGAGCCGAGGGCAGACACCCAACTAACTGAGCCACACAGGGGCCCCTGGTTTTAATTCACATTAGTTATTTGTGTAGTGGATGGGACAACCATATGCACAAAAGATGTTTTAACCTGACAGGATGAAAACTGGTGATGCTCCAGTCTTTTTTTTTTCTTTTTTAAATTTGGGGCAGTGAATAGTGTTTTACTTCCACTTCCCTATCAGTCTGTCAGTAATTACGAATGTTTCAGAACAAGTTGGCTGCCTTAATGTGGCAGTTCTAGGAATCTGCAATAGGCCATCCAGGTTCTTAGATCCAATGATTCTTTATATTATAAAAGTATTTGAAGAAAATTAAATCCATGGATTGAGACTATTTGCACTTCAATGAATCAGGCCTACAACCTAGCTTGTTCAGTTCTTTGGACCAGCTGTTCTCAAATGCCACTCAGAGATTGGTGCTGAACTGACCACATAAGAATCACCAGAAGAACTTGTTAAAAATACAGATTTTTGGCCTCTCTGTGGGAGATTCTAATTTAGTAAGTTTAGAACTGGAACCAAGAATTTATATTTGTAAAGGATTCTCCAGATGATGGTTTTGTATAACCAGATTTGGGAACCATTGATTTAGAATGATACTAGAAAATGAATATAGAGCTGTGATGTCACACAGAGTAAATAATTTCCTGGTTAATTTACAGGGCACCTGGGTGGCTCAGTGGGTTAAAGCCTTTGCCTTCAGCTCAGGTCATGATCTCAGGGTCCTGGGATCCAGTCCCACATCGGGTTCTCTGCTCAGCAGAGAGCCTGCTTCCTCCTCTCTCTCTGCCTGCTTCTCTGCTTACTTGTGATCTTTCTCTGTGTGTCAAATAAATAAAATAAAATCTTTAAAAAAATTTCCTGGTTAATTTACAGACATTAAGAAAAGGACATTAAGGGGTGCCTAGGTGGCTCAGTCAGTTAAGTGGCTGCCGTTGGCTCGGGTTGTGATCCCAGGGTTCTGGAATTGAGTCCCACGTTGGAATCCTTGCTCAGGAGAGAGCTTATATATCTCTCTCAGCTGCCGTTCCCCTTGCTTGTGTTCTCTCTCTCTCGCTCTGATAAATAAATAAATAAAATTAAAAAAAAAGAAAAGGACATTAAGAAATATCTTGCTACATGCATATATTCTCTGATTTCCCAATTATAACTAAAAAATCAAATGGGAATTTGTACTAAGTGGAACACCTAAAGACCACTTAAAAATATTAAAACAGGAGAAAGGAAGACACAAATTTATCATGAAGCTAAAAATTCCAGAGCCACTCACAAGCATGTGCTAACTTAAGTGCTGATTATTGTTGGAAGCTGTAGTCTTCTGGAGGGGTGAGTAAGCCAAGCTGCCATCAGAAGGCATTCCTAGGTAAGTGTATCTGGGAAGTGGCCTAAAGAGATCTCAGAAGATAGATACCTCAGTCTCCAAGGCACTAGTACATTTATTGTAATTTCTTTTCTTATTCTAAGTATATATGTATCCATTTTCATACATAATTTATATTCATAATTTGTATACTTTAAAAAAAAGATGTTCCTCCAAAAGATAAAATATTCAAGTCCCACATAACCTATATGAATGCCTGTCTCAGGGGTTAGTCAGTATTAAGAAATCACAGCAGGAATACAGCCTTATTTAGAGACATTCTACTGGAGAAGCATTGACATGAGACCACTTAATAATACACAGTACTAGATAATCTTTGAAGAATCTTCTAAGAGGGACTTGAATAGAGAGTGCAAAGGTCTGGTGGGGGCAAAAAAAGCATGGCATCATTAAGGAAGTAAAATTATTAATACCTGGAAGACTGGAGCAAAGATTTCAAGAGGAGGTTAAGAGGAAATGAAACCACAGGAGCCAACCACGTAGGCCACATTAAGGATTTTCAACCTTGATTTGAATGAAAAAGGAGCCGCCAAAGTATTCTAAACAGGTTCTGATATGAAGAAATTACATTTTTGCAAATTTATTCTAAACTATAGTGAGTAAAGTAGATTGGAAGGGTTCAAGCCCAGAGGCAGGAGGACTAGTAAAGAGGACATTGAGAGAGAATGGTGGTTTAAATTGGGAAAGACAGTGGCTATGGTGAGACATGGGAATAGCAAGACGTATTTAGAACATAGATTTGGTGACTCATTTGATATGAGTTGTGACAGAAAAAAGGAGTTAGGAATGTTGACCAAGTATCTGCGTGATGGTGTTATTTGTAGAGAGAGGGAACACAAAAGAGAAGCAAGTGTGGAGGAATGGGATAGGGGGATCAGGAGAAGATCAGTTCAATGTTAAGAAAGCTAAAATTGAGGTGCCTGTGGTGTGTCCAACTAGAGAAATTCAGCAGGAGTTTGGATATTGGGGCATAAACTCAGGAGAGGTTTGACCTGGAATATATATTTGAGTATATGTTTGGGTATATATTGGAGATGAAATTGAATCAGAAGAGTGTGTAAAATGAGAAGAGGATCCTGAGAAACATGAACATTTAAGGAATGGACAGAGACAGGGGAGATCATAAAGGAGTCCAGGGAGTAAGCCAAAGTGGTAGGAGAATAATCAGAAATGTAAAATGTAATGGAAACCAAGGAAAGAGTAGAAGAGAGGTACAACAGTGTCACATGTTACTGAGATGTCAGGCAAGCTAAGGACTGAAAAGTTTGTTGATGCTTGGAGAGGTAGGGAATGCAAGATGGAGAATCAAGCCATCCCAAATGGAGTCAATGCAAAGATGAACATATATGCTCTCTCCTCTCAGGGCCCAGTACAAGGACAGTGGTAGATGAAAGCCACAGTGAAAAGCCCCTGGAATTTTTAAAAGAAACCCATGAGCTTTCAACACTGATTGCCAAATGTTTTGATCAAATAGCTGGGTTTTATCTGACAGTTTTAGTTTGAAAAAGCCTTTCTTTCCATGAATGTTTCTTTTTGTCAGAAGTGGTAATCGATTTTTTTTGTTGTTGTTGCTGTTCAAGGAAACATGATTACTATATGTTTTAGGAATAGATATGATGAGAACAAGAGATAAAATTTATCCTGCCTTCTACCTTCTTGTATTCCAAAGGCCTAAAGAGAATATACATAGCTTGGTTCCACAGTTCCATATTCTTTCCTGCTTCCCTCAGGACTCCCTTTTTTCAGGCATCTCCTTTAACTCTTCTGTGCCAGTATGACATGTGGACTTTTAGTAACAATAATATGCCATGAAAAGAGGTAGATGTCTATTCATTGCTACATTCTCAGTGCCTAAGACAATGCCTGGCACTTGGCCCTAAACAAATATTTATCAAATGAATGAATGAAAAGGGAGGAAGCAGTTTTAATATTTATGTTTAATAGAAGAGTAGGGAGGGGGAAACCTGCTACAGAAAATATCCTAATTAGAGTTTTTACCTGATCAGTTTTAAAAAATTATGCTTCCCCCTGCAAAAAAACAGTATGAGCTCGTTGAGAGCTTGACCACATACCTAAAGTGGCTCACACAAGTCTTAACATTCTCCAAGAGTTCCCAGATGGCAAGTGTTTGGGGCAAGGACTATAGGCCTTCACAATACTCAGAAGAGTTGTTTTGACTCAAACCAGATCTGGTCAAATACCAAAGGAGAGGAACACAGACATGTCAGATTTGTTTGAATTAGTGTATATACCGCAGGGGCATGATTTAATAAGTGAAACTATTCTTGGCAAATCTTAGGAAGTAGGAAAAGATTGAAAAGCGGCTGACTGTTGATCTGGTCTCTTGCTTTTGTGATACCATCATTGGGGATGCAGGTTTTAGTCATCACACTCTTGGAATGGGCTGAGCAAACTTTCTGGCACTTCCAACAACCCACCCATCCTTTCTAACAGAATGTTCTTGCAAAGCCACTTAATAGCATTGTTCTCCCTGGCTAGCCTTCCAAGTCTATGCATTGTGATACAGTCTGAAGATAAATAGAACTAGCTGCAGAGCAGCTTCTGATAGAGGTTTGTTTCTAGAAATTCCAATATCCTGTGCTCCTTAGGAAATATTCAATATGAAATTTTAATCCAAATGTTCACCCAAGAGTCGCTTTTTAATATTGCTTGCTTCCTTTCCTTTTCCTGGTAAGGGTACACTATCTGTGTTAATATGCAATTTTACTTGTGTTAAGTGGGAAACATTACCTAAAAAAACCTTAAATGTTTTGAGAACATTTGTCTTTAATAGTTCCATGCCAAAATATGACATTGTGTAAATATTGTATTTTTTCAAATGACTTTCATCTTTGAAAAAATTTTTTTCTCCCCATTGAACTCTATTTAATGCCATCATCAAAGCACATCCCAGGACACCTTTGTCAGTATTAAATCTGTATAAATTCCTGTACAAAATACCTTTAGGCTATTTTCTCAACTTGAAACTAGGACATTATTTTCACCAGAAGACTAGATGTGCCAGAATGTTAGTTTTTAAAATGCTGAACAGATCTTAATCTGAAAGTTAATATGAATCAAATTATATTTGCTCATGTAGTGGCAGGCAGTCCAAGCAAAAATTGTAATAGATGAGTTATAAATTTTGTATATATTCATATCTCTGATTATGGAAAATATAAAAAACTTTCTTTTTTTATTGTTTACTCCTTAATTCAACCTTTAGTTGCTAGAAGAGGCTTTGCTCACAAATCTCATAATGGTATTTTCATTGTTTATAAAGAAGTTGTGTAGTTAAAGCTTCAATTTTCTTAGAGACTCATTTCCTCTGTTACAAAGTTTCTAAAAGTGCATTGATAGTAGCTTTGTGCTTTTATAAATCAATTCTTTCTCCTCAAATTGCTCCTCCTTATATATGTTACACAGGTCAGGATGAAGCCGTGTGTATAGAGATTAGTTATTGGGATAAAAATGCAAAGTTCTATCAGGAAGTAAAAACAAACAGTGTTTAAGTAAGTGTACATCTATGTGTGTATGTATGTGTTCATTGAGATTGTTTGTATGTGTTTTTAATAACTTTTCCCAATTACTAACACCAAACAGATGTTATCTTGGAGAAACAGAGAGCAAATTCATATAATGTGTCCACATATTTCATGGTTTGCCTTAGGAAATCTGGAGGGAAGGAGCAGTATATTGAATAGGGCATTCTTGTTTTAAGGAGCTATATCTAAAAATGCACAAGGCAACAAGGCTATTGTAATCAAAATGGAAGATAATATGCAAAACTCTCTTGCAGTGCTTCAGAGAAGCTGTTATGCTCAATGACTAAAAGGTTGGGCTTAGAAATCATAACTTGGCTCTACCACCTTAGACATAGGGGACCTTGGGCAAATTCTCCTTGCCTCAGTTTCCTTTAACATAATATAAGGATAACAAAGATGCCTGTTTTATAGGGCTTTTGAGAATCACATGAAATAAAGCAAGAAATAAACAGGTAAGTATTTAGAAGAATGTATGTTTCAAGAAACATTATTTTAAGCTCTAAACATTGATAGTCCAAATTAAAAAAAAAAAGACATTGAAGATAACAGTCAGTAAAATACATAGGGTAGATAGGGGTAGTAAATTGCGACAGGTATCTAGAAAGTAAAAAGATCTGGGGTGCCTGGGTGGCTCAGTCAGTTAAGCGTCTGCCTTCTGCTCAGGTCATGATCCCAGGGTCCTGGGATGGAGTCCCAGAGACTCTCTGCTCAGTGGGGAGCCTGCTTCTGCCTGCCACTGCTCCTACTTGTGCTCCCTCTCTCTCTCTCTAGTGCTCTCACCTTTGAAAAAAAATAAAAAAGATGTGAATTGGCAATGGAACATATTTTAAAGTATATGGGAAGAAAATAGGTTGGATCATTAATTAATGTTTGATAATAGGGTCCTTGGACAAGATTAAAGTATTAAAAGAGAAGAGATTTTAGGTAAAGGGATGTTTTGGTTTTAAATTTATAAAACATTTCTGTAGGCCAGTATGAGCAGTATGCTCTGGGCTAGAACATGTTCATGCTGTGCTCTGCAATTTTTTTTTATTTTTACAACTTTATTAAGATATAATGTACATACTGCTAAACTCACTCACTGTAAACATACAGTGCAATGATTTCTAGTCAATTTATATTATTGCACAACCATCGCCACAATCCAGTTTTAGGATTTCCACTATACCCCTGGAAAAAATTTCCTCATGTCCATTTATAGTTAGTTAATCCCTGTTCCGGGCTTCCAGCCCCTAAAACCATTACTCTGCTTTGTGTTGCTATAGCTTTTTTTTTTTTTTTTAAGATTTTATTTATTTATTTGACAGACAAGTAGGCAGAGAGGCAGGCAGAGAGAGAGAGAGAGAGGAGGAAGCAGGCTCCCTGCTGAGCAGAGAGCCCGATGCGGGGCTCGATCCCAGGACCCTAAGATCATGACCTGAGCCGAAGGCAGAGGCTTTAACCCACTGAGCCACCCAGGCGCCCCATGTTGCTATAGCTTTAAATCTTATGGACATTCCATATGGAATTTTACAATATGTACTCTTTTGAGTCTGGCTTCTCTCCCTTTGTGTCGTGTTTCTGAAGTTTTTCCATGTGGTAGTATGTATTGATAGTTCACTCCTTTTTATTGCTGAATAAAATCCCACTGTATGGGTATACCATGTCTTTTATCTATTCTCTGCTCAGTGGACATTTGGGTTGCTTGTAGCTTTTGGCTATTATGAATAGTGCTGCTGTAAACATTCATGTACATGGCTTTGTATGAATATGTATTTTCATCTCTTGGGTGCAATCCTAGCAGCAGAATTGCTGTGCTGTATAAGTTCATGTTTAACTTTTTTGAAGACCACCAAATTTTTTTTCAAAGTGTGCATACAATTTTACATTCCCACTAGCAGTGTATGAATGTGGCGGTTTCTTTATATCCTTGTCAACACTTATTACTGTGTATCTTTTTGATTGTAGTTATTCTAGTGGGTGTGTTGTGATATCTAGTTATGGTTTTGACTTGTATTTCTCTAATAATGTTGAGGATCTTTTCATGGGCTTATTAACCATTCTGTATCTTCTTTTTAAAAATTAGATTGTTTTTTCTTCTCATAATTATAAGTATTCTTTACATATTATGGATTCAAATCCTTTATCAGATGTATGATTTGCAAATATTTTTTCCCAGTCTGTGGCTTATCTATTAATTTTCTTTTTTTTTTAAAGATTTTTTTTTTATTTATTTGTCAGAGAGAGAGAGCGAGCGAGCGCAGGCAGACAGAGAGGCAGGCAGAGGCAGAGGGAGAAGCAGGCTCCCTGCCGAGCAAGGCGCCCGATGTGGGACTCGATCCCAGGACGCTGGGATCATGACCTGAGCCGAAGGCAGCTGCTTAACCAACTGAGCCACCCAGGCGTCCCTCTATTAATTTTCTTAATTGTATCTTTTGAAGCATGAAAGTTATTTACTTACGTACTTTTATAAATTAAAGTTATTTATTTATTTACTTTGATGTTCAATTTTATCAATTTATCCTTTTATGAATTCTGTTTTGGTGTCATATCTAAGAACACTGATTAACTCAAGGTCATAAATATTTATATCTTATTTTCTTCAAGTTTTGTGGCTTTAGTTCTTATATTTATACCTTTGATCTATTTTGAGTTAACTTTTATGTATGATCTCAAGTAAGGTGTAGTTTTTGCAAATGGATATCTAATTATGAGCACCATTTTTTGAAAAGTCTATATCCTTTACCTATTGAATTGTTTGACCTTCTCATCAAAAATCAGTTGCCCATTAATGTAATTTTTCCCCTAGACTCTTAATTCTGTTTCATTTATCTGTACATCTATTATTATGTCAGTACCAAGCTATCTTGAATACTGTGTCTTTCTAGTAAGTTTTGAAATCAGAAAGTGCAAGACCTCCAACTTGTTCTCCCTTTTGTGCTGCTATTTATAGCACTGTTTACATTTAAAAAGTACAAGATTTAAACACAAAATCAATCCATGTGTGTATGTGTGTGTTTTCTCTTTACTACCACAATTTATTACCCCCATCTACCAGCAACAGAATCAACAATAACAACAAAATGGCAAAAAACAAAACATCCTTCAACCCTCTTCCGTTTTTTAGAAAATAAAGATTAGGGTGCCTGGGTGGCTCAGTCATTAAGCATCTGGCTTGGGCTCAGGTCATGATCCCAGGGTCCTGGGATCAAGCCCCATATTGGGCTCCCTCCTCTGCTGGGAAGCCTGCATTTCCCTCTCTCACTCCACCTGCTTATGTTCCCTCTCTCACTGTCTCTCTCTATATATCAAATAAATAAATAAAATATTTTTAAAAAGGCAAAGAAATAAAGATTAGGCACAAGTGGTAAATGAATATAAATGTTTTTATTTGGGTATATAGTTTACATTAGTTCTTTTTTAAAAAAAAGATTTTATTTATTTATTTGAGAGAGAGAGAGAGAACAAGTGGTGGGGAGAGGCAGAGGGGGAGAGAGAGAGAGACAGAGACAGAGACAGAGACAGAGACAGAAAGAGAGTCAGACTCTCTGCTGAGCAGAAAGCCCAATGCAGGGCTAGGTTCCAGGACCTGAAGATCATGACCTGAGCCCAGTGCAGACCCTTAACCTTAACCACTTAACCGAGTGAGCCACCCAGGTGTCCCTATTTAGTTAGTTTTTTTTTTTACTAAGATCTCTGATAAAGTGTATATGTTTTATTATTGGTCATCAGTGGTGTGTAGTTCCTAGAAAATTGAACTTTTATTCAAGCAGTCTACTTCCAGAGAGTTAACTGCATGTATTTAATTGTACTGCAGAAACCCAAGTAATTAATTGCTAAATTATTGTTTGGTGGGAAGATTTTTCTACTAATTGAACTGATGCCCATTTCCCCCCAAACCCCTCTGTTGTCACAGTCATTTAATGTAAATAAGGAACAAAACAAAATTAAATTAAGTAAATAGGAAAGTCGTCCTTTTTTCAAGGGAACTGCTTCTATACTATTCATTCTTATACCTATGTGATTACATTAAATTATTTATGTGATTTATAGAAATAAAACATTAATTAATATTGATATTAATAAAACCATATATTGAAAATGTATTTGTACCTCTATGTTTTTGGAGCATTATTTACATTAGCCAAAATATGGGAGCAACCCAATTGACCATCCATAGATGAAAAGATAAAGTAGATACGTACACACACACACACACACACACGCACACACACAAACACACACAACAGAATATTACTCAGCCATAAAAATGAGTGAAATCTTCCCATTTGCAACAACATGGATGGACCTAGGGAGTGTAATGCTAAGTGAAATAAGTCAGAGAAAGAAAGATACCATATGATTTCACTCGTGTGGAATTTAAGAAACAAATGAACAAAACAAGAAAAAGACAAATGAGAAAACATACTCTTAAACACAGAGGACAAACTGGTGGTTGCCAAAGGGGATGGTGGGTGGGAAGATGGGTGAGACATAAAGTAGACTGATGAGCATTGAGAAATGTATAGAATTGTTTAATAGTGTCATACTCCTAAAACTAATATAACCCTGTATATTAATAAAAACAAAAACAATATTATTTCATTTAAGGCGCCATTAAAATTCCCTTTTACATGAAAAAAAAATTAAGGAGATTATTATGATACATTCTTTGTCGTAATTATTGTGCTCTCCTCTACTCTCACCCCAGTATGTATATACAATATGCCATGTTCAGTTTACTGGTAAGAGATCAAACATGAAAACACAGTGCTTCTCTCACACTATGGAAATATTAAGGTACAAATAACCAGTTAAATCATAAATGAAGTGATTTTATTATCTAGATGACTGTTCATTATTATCAGGTTTGTTCAAAGAACCGAGACAAATCTATTTGCTGAATCTTCTTGAGGCACTTTGTGATTCTCTTTGAACTTTAACTTAACTAAAATATGGAAATAATGGCTCATTAAAGATTAAAAATAAACATTTATACTGATGAGAATTTTACTATGGCTGAGAAAAATAGAAGTCACTCTTTCATTATGTTCTTCAGCAAATAGGCTCTTTTATTCTGCAAATACCCTTTTAATGTCTCCCCAGATCAATTTCTCTTTTTCCTATCCTTTTTTTAGAAATTAACATGTTTTGGGGGCACCTGGGTGACTCAGTCGTTAAGCATCTGCCTTTAGCTCAGGTCATGATCCCAGAGTCCTGGGATCGAGTCTTGCATCGCACTCCTGCTCAGTGGGAAGCCTTCCTCTCCTACTCTCCCTGCTTGTGTTCCCTCTCTCGCTATGTCTCTGTCAAATAAATAAATAAAATTGTAAAAAAAAAAAAAAGAAATTAACATGCTTCAAGTTTAATATTCCTAATAGTTAACATAAATTCATTATTTCAAGCTCAAATTTGTTGTGCCTAAGTAAATCAAGTCCAAACTGCCAATACCCAAGTCTATAAAAGCATTTAAAGGTTAAATTATTCATATAGAGTTTTATTTTTTAAGTCCATTAGCTTAACCACCTGCTATTAGACTGTATGTCCAAATAAGTCCCAAGCAAACCAAATCCAACATCTGAGCTAGGTCAATATCAGATACGGATTTTAAAGTAGGAACATTAAAGCCAATGACTAAGCTCTGGAGCAGGAAAATTTGGAAGAAAATTCCTACAGTTGTTGTATTTTGGGGGTCCAGCAGATACTATGCCCTAAACCAGTAGTTTCCAAGTCTAGGTATTCACCAGAATCTCTTCAGGAAAACTTTTAAAGTATAAATAGCAGGATTCCACACTCAGAAATTTTGATTTAATTAGTTTAGTTGGGGGGTTAGGGGCGCCTGGGTGGCTCAGTGGGTTAGGCCTCTGCCTTCAGCTCAGGTCATGATCTCAGGATCCTGGGTTCAAGCCCGGCATCGGGCTCTCTGCTCAGCGGGGAGCCTCCCCCCGCCTCCCGCCTGCCTCTCTGCCTACTTGTGATCTCTTTCTCTGTCAAATAAATATATAAAATCTTTAAAAAAATAATTAGTGTAGTTGGGGACTGAGCATCATTAGGTGATTCTAATGTATAGTCAAGTTTAAGGACCATTGCTCTAAATAAAACCTCAAAAAGGCAGTTGAGTATGATATCATGACTGATATAAGTGAGATTTTTTAAAATTGGGTTAATATATATTCAATACAACATGGAAGCCATTGGGAGAAGGTTATTGCAGAATCAAGGTGCAGTTACTGGACTTTGATACCTGTGGCTATTCATGTGAGTTTATCTGTTTCATTCACACTGCCATGACCTAACAGAAGATCATCTGAAAAATTGATATGTTCATGTTCCTCATCACGTACTTGCTTTTCAGATGACTTTTCAGATCAGGAGTCACTATATCATTTAGACTTGAGAAATTGAGCTTTTCCAGCTAGCATTATTCTTGAGTGCCAATAGAATAAGGTTTCGCTGTTTAAATTGCTATATTTTCAAGTTAATTCAGTTCTGTTGGTCTCCAAATACTTATGGTTTAGTTTTTCTTATAACCAATTATTATTTTGAAATGCCCCCTACCATACCAGAAATATCTACTACTTTAAGATATTGAATATAAAGTCATTATATTTGGTGGTGGTGGGAGTAGGGAGCTGCAAGATAAAACAGACTTTAAGATATATGGTGTCGAACTAACCTAACAACTTAGTAAGATCTAACTGGAGAAATAAAGGTGATGATTTGAAGTCCATTTATGTAAAAGCAGTGAAGTCATATGTTAAATCATAGCATTGAAAATTGAATTTGATGATAAGCACTTTTTTTTATAAGAGAGTGACCATTTTTATTTATTTTTTAAAGTTTTTATTTGAATTCCAGTTATTATACTTTTTTAAAAAAGATGATTACTTCTTAGCATAAACTTTTTAAAAGTATGCATTTGTCTTTACTAGAGAGTAAGCGGAAATACTATTCTCAACCTAAATGAATCAAATTGATGTTAAAATTGCCCATTTTGCTGCCCAACTACTTCTATTATACTCTAAACAATAAGAAATCTTCCAATGGAAGTTATTCTGCTAAAAGCTAGTAAGATTTTTTCAACATAAGGGGATAATATATTTCCCTGCAGGTTTTCAAGGTTTCTTATAACTATGGTATTATGAGAGATAAGGAAACATTTAAAAACTGGGTATTAGAAAAGGAAGACATGCCTCTGGCCCCTTTTTATTTTGAGATTTGTCAATAAGGCTGAACAAGAGTAGGAGTAGTTGAGTCTCTACTATATAGCTTCATTTGGGTAAGATATGATAGCAATGGCATTTCAGTCATGAGTAAGACCCAGCTACTTCAATAAGTGACATTCTCCAGGCAATAATACTAGGGGCCATATGTAGCAGAGCTTAGCCAGGAGTGGGTGGTGTAGAAAATACTCTGAAATCTAGGAAGGCTGATCTTTGGATTAGGAGGTCTGCCTATGGAAACACCAACATAGTGCCAGAAAGCTCCGTATCCCTTTGCCAAAATCATTTTGCAGAAAGCCAGTTAAAAGATATAATTTTTCAATAGTAGCAATTACAAAGTGCTGATCCTGAGAAATAGTCCTCTTGAATATATTCAATTAAGAAATTTTATTCTAGCTGTATTTTAAATAACGTTCAACTCATTAAATGCTGAGGATCATATGGGTCTTTAAGTTTTCTTATGAGTATATTCTTGAAGAATATTTTCGTAAGTAGAATTTAATGTATTCAAGAAGAATATATTCTTGATCATATTTAAGTAAGACATATTCTTGAACATACTCTCAATAAAATATCTTCAAATTCATGTACTACATTCAAAACGAATGTAACTTAAATTATTGGTATATTGATATATTTATTTTAGTGAATTACCTATTCAGAAAGTAACTCCTTCAGGGAACTGGCTTTTGGCAAGTTGCTCTGTCTTCTGTGTGACCTGGAATTGGGAGATAGGATGAAGGCTGAAATGGGGGTTTCAAGATCTGGAAAAAGTCGAAAATGGCTCTAGTTTAGAATGTAGTGAGGGCACCTCAGGACTCAGTGCCCAGGCCTTGTGTCTGGGGCCAGCCTGCAGGAAAAGGGATACTATAATAAGCCTGGATGAATGGAGGCATTTATAGCCTACTAAAACCCAAATTGCTCTGAAAATAAATAGCGAGGCTGGATTTGCTGAAGATGAAATGAGTTGACCCAGCTGTGAGAGAACTGGGGAAGGTGGAAGCTCAGAAAACAGGCATGGGGCTGAGAAATTCCACTGAGCTGGCCACATTTAAACCATTTCAGACTGCACACTATCATTTCTGCTTCCTCTAACTCATGGGTTATCCCAAGATAGGCGACAATGGAAGTGGGATTTGGCTGAAGCTGCAAGCACCTGCTTCTATACAGATTTCTTTCCTTGAAAGGAAGCAGTATTTGCAGTTACTTTGTTTCAGTCCCTGGCAGTGAATATGGAGCACAGTACTGGGCACACTGAAGTAGGTCCAAAAAAATGCTTGTTGATATAATATGTGGGCTCTTGAAAACTCTTGTCCAATCATTTGCGGCTTTACCATGGTAAAGTTCTAATTTTTGCTTTGTATGGCAAATTTCCTAGTACTCAGAATCCCATATTCCATAGGCAGATGCTTGAGAAACAGAGATAGTACAGTCAGACTTTGGCCTTTGAGGAGGAAATAAAGTTAAATTGCAAGATACTTTATTGAAAACATGTCTTCTGCACTCAGAGTGCTGAAATTTCAAAGGAAGTTTAGAAATTCTTTTTTTTTTTTAAGTTTTTTTTTTAAAAATTTATTTGACAGACAGAGATCACAAGTAGGCAGAGAGGCAGGCAGAGAGAGAGGGAAACAGGCTTCCTGCTGAGCACAGAGCCCATATGGGGCTCAATCCCAGGACCCAGAGATCGTGACTTGAGCCGAAGGCAGAGGCTTTAACTCACTGAGCCACCCAGGTGCCCCAAAAATTCTTGAAGATTGAAAAGCTCCAGGCACTTCCCTAAAGCCTCAGGTGTGATGTTATTTCTAGTAAACTAAATTTGAAAGAAGTAAAGTTATAAATAACTCTCACTAGTAAAGCAAAGAAAAGGCATAGCCATTTTCTTATATAGAAACATTTTCAGGCTCTAATGATAGGAACACCTCAAACATTAAAAAAAAAAAAAAAGAACTATTCAAACCAAAAACTGTTTGCCTCATCAATACTGCCTCAAGGTGCATAGCTTTATAGTAGATATAGACAACTTCAATAAGAAATGCCAACCTGGGGGTGCCTCTATGGTGCTCAATGGGTTAAGCATCTGCCTTGGGTCCTGGAATGGAGTCCCACCTTTGCTGCTTCTCCCTCTCCCTCAGCCCTTCCATCTCCGTCTGCCCTTCCTCCTCTCCCTCAGACTTTTCCCATCCACTCATGGTGTCTCTCGCTTTCTTTCTCTCTCTCAAATAAATAAATAAAATATTTTAAAAAAGGAAAAAAAAGAAAGAAAGAAATAACAACTGAGGCAATTACATAGTTGCTGTGGAAGTCCAAAAGTTGGGCTTACAAACCGGGAATAAGGAAAACCTGAGTACTCTGGAGAGAGAAACTTTTAAAGTGAAATCTGGGGACTGTGCAATATATGAAAGAATTATAGACCACAGCATTTTAGGGCTGGAAAAGACCTGAGGTTACCTAGTTCCAATCTTGAGTTCTTCCTCAAATTTCTCATTCTTCAAGTGAGAAAACAAAGGCAAAGAACCTGCCCAATGTCATAGAACCAGAGCTAGAGTCCAAATTCTGCCCAGCAGCAAGAAACATATCCAAGGTTCTGGGCTTATGTGCCTTTATGTATGTATGTACTCTGTGCCATGTAGGATCCATGATTGGAAATCCATCATCAGAATGATGACTCTTTTTCGCAATAGAATAACTATGAAAAAGTTTTTAGTGCTTCTCATAAGCAGGAAAGGGTGATATGAGCCATTGTTGACTCTTTTTCACCTTCTCTCCTACCAACTTCTTCTATGAACTTTCCCCAAATGGGCATATAAATAGACTATAATTTTGAATGCATGTTACTTGTTTTGTGAGTGTGGTTGTGTACATGCTTGTGTTTTGAGAAATACTATTTCTTTTTTCTATATAAAGATTTTTATTTATTTATTTGACAGAGAGATAGAGAGCACAAGTAGGCAGAGAGAGAGAGAGAAGGAGAAGCAGGCTCTCTGCTGAGTAGGGCCCTGGCGAGGGACCCAGTCCCAGGACTCTGGGACCATGACCTGAGCCAAAGGCAGCCACCTAACTGACTGAGCCACCCGGGCGCCAGAGAAATACTATTTCTTAAGGGATAGGAGCATGTAGTACATATCTGAGCCATGGGTTATATATGGGTCATTCCGTGTCTGGGGACTTGGTGTTTAGATGTTAGGTCGAGAAGTTATTCGCTGGAAAAAAACTTGTAGTATGTCTGCTATATGACAGGGAAAGAATGATGAATTTGAAGGTTATTTCACTTGGTTTTTGTACCCTAGCCTTGGGGACCCTTTGGAGATGGAAAATCCAGAGAAGGCATTCATATTTTTATAATGGTACTGAGTACTAGGAAGCTTAAAACTCGGGAGAAGAACTCTTACATAGGCAGGAAGTTATTTGTAAATATTTCAATGAACCAAATAGTGTCCTCTTTTTGAATTATTGCCTGGTCTTCTCACAGAGAGTGGGGGTTAGTGAGTAGGCAAGAAGGGAGATAAAAGTGAGTCCTAGAGTCTGACACTCTGGGTAGTCTTGACTAGGCTATTTACTAGCTGTGTGATTTGGGGGGAACTCGTGTTTTGTCTGTCTGTTTACCATAAAATCTACACATAGATTCTCCCTGTAGGAACTGGTTGAGAGACAGGCATAAATCTGAAGACCTCCAGTGCATATCCAAGGCAATAACTGTCACAAACTTCTGTAACTTTCTGACCCTGGTGCAGATAAGCAGAATGACTAATGACTCGACTCATAACAAGTGTTAGTTGAATGAATTCATGAATACATACATATTTAATTAACAACAAACACCTAATGTTTCATACTTTCAGCTTGTTTCACAATACCTTGTAAAGTGAGTATTTTTATCTCCCCTTTCAGTTGAGGGTGTTGAGGGTCACAAAAAGGTTGAACAATAGTTATGGATCAGACTTAGAGAGTGCCAGCTTTGAAGCACATGACTCTGAGTCCAGAGATCCACAGTTCAACCCATACAATTACAAAGAGCTAGATGTCATTTCTGAAGACCCAAGAATACCGGTTCATCTTTGTTTGTAAAAGTATACGCTCAGCATGACAAATTCCCACCCAAATGATTCACATCTGACCTCATCTACTCCACTGTGGGAGGATGGTGCTGTCTCATGGTGCAACTCCATGATCATAGGAAAGTGCTATTTGTATAGATGTTTTAAGATGTTAGAGTTCTGGTGGAGCCTGTACTCACCTCTCTGACCACATAGGAAGCCTTTTGTAATGTAAACCAATTCCTTAAGACAATGTGCATCATTCCTCAGGAGAGAACATTTTTCACTCTTTGATGCCAACTGGGGCTTGCCTCAGAGAGACTGCATTCTATCTGGGCAAGATATCCCTCTGAAAGATGTTGCTGAAGAAAATACAGGACTAGGGACAAAAAAGAAACATGGCCACTGCCAACTTAATCCTTATGGAGCTGACACTAAGATTTGGTTATTTAAAAAAAAAACATTAATTTATAGTTTCTCTTGCAAGGGGCATTTCAGTTAATAAATTTGGAGATGGGGGTGCCTGGGTGGCTCAATGGGTTAAAGCCTCTGCCTTCGGCTCAGGTCATGGTCCCAGGGTCCTGGAATCAGCCCTGCATCAGGCTCTTTGCTCAGCAGGGAGCCTGCTTCCTTGTCTCTCTCTGCCTGCCTCTCTGCCTACTTGTGATCTCTGTCTGTCAATTAAATAATAAAATCTTTAAAAAAATAAAAAAAAATAAAGTTGGAGATGTCTGAATAAGAGACTCGGTATTTTTAAAATTTTATAATAATCTATGTATTTCCTTCCTAATCATCTGGGATCAATTCAACTTTTCTCTTTCAGAAGGAGTTGAAGTGTATTTTTCTCTTTGTTCCTTTTTCTCCTGGAAATATCCAGGAGAATCTCAGGATTATGCTAACCACATGTTAAATTTTAAAATGTATAACTGAATAAATATGTAAACAAGACTTATCACTGCAATTTTTGAACCAAAATTTTATACCAAAATGTAATGTGGAAAGTTCCTGGACTTTTCATGCCTCTGTGTATTGTAATGTGTTCTTTTCAACCCACCCCTTTCTGGAGGGTAGACTGTTACTCCTTTCACAGCTCATAATGAAAGTTGTGATGATTTCTGCTCTCCCTTTGGCAGCATTACACTTTTTCACAAACTGCAGTCATCAGTTTTCTTGAAATATTGTCATTATCTGTACCCTTCCGCCCTTCCTTGAATAACTTATCTTATTGCCTTATATTAGTACCTATGCCCTGGGCACAATGAATAGTTATTGAGTGAATGATATAGGCACAATCAGGTACCCTTACACTCTCCCCACACTACCTAAGGTGGAGATGCAGTGACTCAAACCTCACTGGATGCAAGCATAGGTCAGATCTCATGTCTCTTTTACTTTTGGTAGAGTAGGAGTCACTGAGCCTAAATTATTTTCCTAGTTCAATCATCTGCCATCTCTGGACGTCTTGTTAAATTTCAAAAAGCTGTACCTTCTCTTGCCTCATGGGAATGGTGGAAAATAAATAAGACCACATCTAAAGAACCACGGTTTCTTATTAGAGAGTACATTATTATTATCATCACATCAAGCAAGCTCTCCTGAGTGCTGAAAAATCTATCCTGAGAAGAAAAAGACAACCTGGAAATATTTTCATTCTACCAGTGCTATGTTCTATTATTAAACAGTACACATCCTGTGAACCCCTATGGTATGATTCTAGACGAATGAAGCAAAGGAGAAGATAAATGTGGGAAAAAATAAGCTTAAGCATTATTTTTGTGGAGGACCACCTGCTTCAAGGTGTACAGAAGTATTTAAAATAAAGAAATAATAATTTTTTGCCCACTTTGAGTTGGAGGAAAGGATGCTGATATGTGAACTATACACAGTTTCTAATAAAGTGCATTAAAAAATACCATTGGTTTTTCAGATAGTTTTGAAAAATCATGTTTCAATTAATAAATTATTTGGAAAATATCAGTGATTTTCTGTTACCTTACATTGAAAGCATATTTAGATTTAGTTTTTCTCATCTATGAAAATGAACTGTGGCATAACATAATTGTGAATTGCTACGTAAAGAGAAACATTCAAAAATATATGTATTCTTGTGACTTGTAATTTGTGGGGCAAGTACCAATTTGGAATCCAATTTTCCTTTTGTTTTTCCTGAGTGTATGAGGAGAATTCTAACAACTTCTTTCTGTCTCTGTCTCTCCCTAGTTTTCCACCACACTACAAGCTTTTATTTCTCAATTTTCTGTGTTTCTAAAAACTTGGGTCTGCAACTATGCTTTTCCTTGAGGACTCACTTAGGAATGACTTTCTTTTACCTTGGAAGTGATATTCAGAAAACATAGCCATGGCCCCTTTCCCCAGAAAGGCCTGTAGGAATATCTGGGAGAGAGTGGTTCAGCCTCAGATCATGTATTCTTTTATTCATCATTATGGAGCACTAAGTTCACAGCAGGCACCATACAGGACTCTGGGAGACACAAAGATTCGATTGTAAATATGGCAAATACATAATTACAAAAACATACACTTAAAGACAGGGTAGAAAGAGAGAGATGCATTTAAAAAGGCACAGAGAAAGGTGCCTGGGTGGCTCAGTGGGTTAAGCCTCTGCCTTCGGCTCAGGTCATGATCTCAGGGTCCTGGGATTGAGCATCGGGAATCTCTGCTCAGCGGGGAGCCTGCTTCCCCCCCCCCACCCCCCCACCTGCCTCTCTGCCTACTTATGATATCTGTCAACTAAATAAATAAAATCTTAAAAAAAAAAGACACAGAAGAAAAAACAATCACTTATAGTAGGGGTAGAGTGCATCCAGACTTACTAAAGTCACTTGGGAAATGGTCCAGATCATTTTTGGAAATGCCCTTATCTCCTATAAGTCTTCCTTTCTAACAGTGGGTCTGCTGGGATCATCATCTAGGAAAGCAAATGTTTTGTAGACGTTTTAGTGCAGACTAAAGCCTCCTGGGTTTGGTTGGCACTAATCTTGAATTGGGAGTGGGTAGGATGGATATTGAGTCCTGAGTGTCTCTGATTTCTTCTTTATAACCTGATTTGGGCAGTAATGGATGCAAAGGAAAAAATGCACTTCAGCTATTTAAAGAAGCTTTAGAACATAGATGCTGTAGAGCAGCTCCATCCAACTACTTCCTGCAGTGATGGAAACGTTCTATGACTTTACACTCTAATGAAGTAGCCACTAAACACATGCTATTAGTCATATTTCAAGCCACTTAAAATATGGTCAGTGATACTGAGGAAAGATAGTGAGGAAAAAAACTGAGGAAATAAGTTTTAAATCCTATTTAATTTTAATTCAAATTTAAGTCTAGGGGCGCCCGGGTGGCTCAGTGGTTAAGTGTCTGCCTTCAGCTCAGGTCATGATCCCAGGGTTCTGGAATCAAACCCTGCATTGGGCTCCCTGCTCAGTGGGGAGCCTGCTTCTTCCTCTCCCACTCCCCCTGCTGTGTTCCCTCTCTCGCTGTGTCTCTCTTTGTCAAATAAATAAATGAAATCTTTAAAAACAAATAAAATAAAATAGAATAAAATAAATTTAAGTCTAGTCATATGTAGGTAGTGGCTACATTACTGGCCGGTGCCTCTTTACAGCATTGAAGACCTGACCCCAGAAAACCGGGATGGAGTGGCCAGTTGAGAATAACTAAATTAACAAGTATGAGTTATTTTAAAATCAATGGGGAGAAAATTTTCGATACTATAAAACTTAAGGCTAAATCTAAGTGTTTTAAACATTCAAATTCTATAGGTACGAAGAAGTTCATTGACTAGCATTAGCCAGTCAGTTGTCAGAGGCCTTATGATAATTGTTTTCTAACTAGCATTCTAACTCCCCAATGATTAGTTTCTGTCTACCAGTTATCACTCAAGCTGAGTCCTCCCTTCTTGCTTTGTAAGAAGAGTAATTGCTTTCTTATAGACCACAAGTCTGAAATATATTGTCTTAGATCAAGTCTGTAACTCTTATATGCGCAAAACTATAGTGAGGAAGAAATTTTTTAAATTGGAATATTTTAGAAGGAAAAGTGAGTGCAGGGATACTCACCTGATAGGAAGCTAATATAGGCCTGGAGATATGACCTAAAAAAGCAAATAAATACCCTTAAGAGGTATTTTAATTCTTTGGATGTGAACAGAAAGGGAAGGAGGTAGATTTGGGAAAATATCTTTTAAATCAGATTGTTCAATAATTTCTAAACCAAGACTAAAACCATCAAAGCCTAAAAAAATCATATAGGACCCTGGGATCATGACCTGCACCAAAGGCAGACACTTAACTGACTAAGCCACGCAACCGCCCCTCAAAGAATATAATTTTTAAAAAAGATCATTAAACATCGAACCAGAAGATACAGCCTTGAGTGTTAAGCTTACAATACTAGCCACATAACGCGGGTGTTTGCATATTTCCCACTGTTTTGTTGTCTATTGAGAATGGTGGGGTGGAAGGAAGTGTTTACTTTAGACATTGCATTTGAAATGGATGCAAATTCAATCCCTATTGTTTGGGAAAAGTTGGGAGTCAAGCCAAGCTGAGAAGACCAAATGCCTAAATCAATTCTGGGGTGAGGTGCCTGGTAAAGGACAGACTCTTAAAGGATAAAACAGAGAAAGAATCAGATTCTAAGAAGAGATGGAGTGAAACCTAGGAAAAAAAAAGGCAGGGAAGGAAGAGTGCAGAACAGCTTGGACATTATGGCTCATGTGATCAGACACTGGGTGTTATTGCACATGTTTTATGTTGAATGAAGTGTGCCAGTGGTATACTGAAACGGGCTTATACTGACCCATAAAAATTTCAGCAATCTTGAGAGCCAATATAAAAAGTATATTATATAAACTTAAACTAAATTATATTAGAAATATAATTAATGCTCAAAATTCACCTTTTTCCACTTTATTACATTTTGTTATTATATATGCTTTTGAAATTATTTGTACCTATTATATGTATATATTGGAAATACTAAATAATGTGCTGCTGCACATTTCTTCCTAACTGCATTCAGTGATGTTACACTGGTGGTTTGAATACACAAATACTGCTTTTGTTAATTTTACAGAAACCTATGTCCATATGAACACATTGGTAAAGCCCCTCCCATCCTTGGAAGAGATCAGGTTCTAGGGTAGCACTGTCCAATAGAACTGCATTGATGGAAATGTTTTATATTTTTTTGTCCAGTACAGTAGTAGCCACTAGTCATATCTGGATATTAAGCTCTGAAACCGTGAGTAGTGCAACTGAGGAACTGAATTTTAAATAAAAAATAAATTAATTTTAAAAAAGATTTATTTATGTATTTTAGGCATAGAAAAGGGGCAGTGGGAGAGGGAGAGAGACAATCCCAAGCAGATTCCCTGCTGAGTGTGGAGCCCTGTGCAGGGCTCTATCTCACGACCCATGAGATCATGACTTGAGCTGAAATATAAGTAGGACACCTGACTGATTGAGCCACCCAGGTGCCCCTGATTAATTTACATTTAAATAGATATATATGAGAAGTGGCAACTATATTGAACAGTGCAATTCTAAGGTGTGTGCCCAAGAGTGGAATTGCTAGGGTGTGAGGCATGTATATATTTAACTTTTGTAGATGTTCCCAGACTGTTTCTCATCAACTCTTGGCACTGTTAGATGGTTTAGTTTTGGCTATTTTTGTGGGTGTGCAGTGGTGTCTCATTGCTACTTTAATTGAGATTTCCAGATTGTTAATGATGTGGTATACCTTTATATATATGTATGGTTATTTTTATTTCCTCTTATTTGAAGTATGACTTTAAATCTCATATACTATTGGGTTGTCTGTCATTTTCATATTCATTTACTGGTATTCTTTTTAAATATATATATTCTAAATGCAGGTCCTTTGTTGATGATATATTTTGCAAATATCTACACATAGAGAGTTTTTAAAAACACTACCCAAATCTTGCTGCAGACCAATTAAATCAGAATTTCTTTTGGTGGGACATTTTTAAAGGTTCCCTAGGTGATACTAATCTGCCTGTGTGAGGAGAATGGATAGAAGTTAGTGTAAGAAATGACTGCTAACTATGAAAATTATCTCTCTGAAGGAGTTATGATAGTGCATATGTGGACTATCTCTGGAGTCAGATAGCCTGAGTTTGCTCCTAGGCTCTGATAGACGTTTCTGTGCTTCGGTTTTTCCATCTGTAAAATTGGATAATAATATCTACCAGATAGTATTTGTGAATACTAAATGAGCAATTATATGTAAAGTGCTTAGAACTGTATATGGTACACAGTTCTGAGCAAGTGTTCAGTAAGTATTAGTTATCATCATATTATCATCATTATCATTATCATCAACAAAATATTAAATTACCTGCTTTGCTAAGTAGTGAGAGCCAATATCTTCTTTAATGAGAAAGCATCAGAAACCTTTCACCAAGTTCAAGAATAAAGCAAGGATGCCCTGTCTCTTCCACTACTCAAAATTGTTCTGGAGGTATTAGCCAAGGCAACCAGACAAGAAAAATTAAAAATAGGTATAAGAATTGATAAAAAAGTAAAACTATCTCTATTTGATGATGATATGATAGTACACCTAGAAAACCCTAGATAATCAATGATTTTATTTAAACAATAAAATAATTTGGTAGTATAGCAGAAATAAAAGTAACAGGCAGAAATCAGTATCCTTAATATATACAAGCAATAACCAGTTAGAGAACATAATGGTAGAAGAACCTCGTTTACAATGAAAACAAAGGAGATTGAGTATTTTGGAATAAACTTAATGAAAAGTTATAAAACTTGTAAGAAGAAAGCTTTAAAATCTTCCAGGAGAAAGATAACAAGAGTAGACTAGAAGAAATGGAAAGACATCCCATATTCTTGGATAGGACAACAAAACATTATTAGGATGTCAGTTCTCTCTGAACTAATTTATAAATTTAACACACCTTGATAAAGCTTTTTTGTGGAGTTGGACAAGTTGAAAGTGAACTAGATATGAAGCAGAAGTTCAAGAATACCATGAAAAATACTGAAAAATAAAAAAACACTGGGGATGGGGGGGAGGAACCAGCCCTACCAGACATTAAAACTCACTGTAATAGCCTCTCCAATTAAAACAGTGGGATAATAGATGAATAGGTAGTGGAACAGAATAGAAGGCACAGAAATAGACCCAACTAGGTTTGGAAATGTAGTATAAGATAAAAATGATATCTCAAAACACTGTGAGTAATGATGGCCTTTTAAGAAGTTAAACTTTTTAATAAATAATGGGTATTTAGAAAAAAGACAAATATATTCATACCTTATGGCAAATACAAAAATAAATTCCAAGTGGATCTGGGATCCAAATGTAAAAATTGAAACCATACATGTACTAGAAGAAAACATGGGTGAATTCCATTTTGAACTGGTTTTCTAACTATGACTCAAAATCCAGAGGCAATTAAATAAAAGATTAATAATTTTTACTGTAAACAAATTTTAAAAGTATGCATTTTAAAACAAACAAACACCATAAACAGAAGAAAACTGAGGAACTGGGAAAATATCTTTGCAATATACATCACAGGCACAGGGCTAATATACCTAATATATAAAGAACTCTTAAAAATCGAAGGATAGGAGCACCTAGGTGGCTCAGTTCGTTAAGCAACTGCCTTCAGCTCAGGTCATGATCCCAGGATCCTGGGATCAAGGCCCACATTGGGCTCCCTGCTCAGTGGCAAGCCTGCTTCTTTCTCCCTTTCCCTCTGCCCGCCCCTTGTCCTACTTGTGCTTTCTCTCTCTCTCTCTGTCAAATAAATAAATCTTAGAAAAAAAAATCAAAGGATAAAGGGACAAAAACCTGATAGAAAAATAAGGAGAAGATAAGAACAATTTACAAAAAATAAAAAGACAAAAAGGACTTTTAAGCATAGGAAAACTATTCAGTCTCATTTATAATTACATAAATATAACTTAAAACAATTCTGAGATTGTTTCTCAGGCTGACAAAAGTTTAAAAACACCATAATATAGTTACTGAGGTTGTGAGGAAAGGAGTCCTCTGTCACATATTGCTAATGGGAGTGCCAATTGGTATGACCCTTCTGGGAGAGAATTTGGCAATTCCTAATAAAACTACACTTATTTTTGACACAAAATCCTTATTTTGGGAATTTATTCTGAAGATACACCTCCAGCAACATGCAATTACATATGCATGACGTTTACTGCAGTATTTTTTAATTGTAAAATATTAGGAACATCATAAGGCCCATATAAGACAGTAATTGAACTAACTATGGCATATCCACACTATAGATAATTATGCGGCTATAAAAATGAAATATCTCTGTGAACTGATAGAGAGTGACTTCTATGATATGCTTTTTTTTTTTTTTGCTTTTTTGTATTTATTTGTCAGAGAGAGAGAGGACAAGCACATGCATAAGCAGGAGGAACAGCAGGCAGAGGGAGAAGCGGTCTCCCCCTTGAGCAAGGAGCCTAATGTGGGACTCAATCCCAGGACCCTGGGATCATGACCTGAGCCAGTGGGAGCTGCTTAACTGACTGAGTGGAAAAAGTGAAGTGCAAAAGAGTATATGCAAGGAAGAAGGAGATATAAGAAGGTCTGCATATATCTGCTCATCTTGCAAAAAAAAAAAATACAGGTTCATTAAACCAGAAACTATGAGATTTATTATGCACAGAGGATAGGTGGGTACAGGATGGAAAGAATGGGAAAAATGGGAAGGGAAGAAGGAATGAGGGAGGAAAGCATATATTTTATGTGGTTCTGACGCTTAGAATCATGGTGATGTTTCATATACCCAAACATAAATAATCAAAATCAAAAAGAAAGTGGGAGGAGCTCAAAATGTAATATAAAATGAAGGAAATGAAAATGAAAATAGCTAATCTAAGTGGGGAAGATCGTATTTTGACTGTCAACTATAAGGTTAAAGATGAAGAGAACTACACACAATTATTATACTTCAGTTAGTACTTTTTTTTTCTCACAGGAGTGTAGGTTCACTATTGTAAAACTACTTTATATGTATACCAGGATTGAGCAAATAAGTAAATATATTTGTGGAGAGTGACAGCCAGTTGTCTCACTGCCAGAAAAAGAAGAAACAAATAAGAAAAGGGAAAGGCATGAATGAATCCATTGGTATTTGATTGGACTTAGAGGTATTAGTGCAAACCCATGGTATTAAACTATTTATACAGGGGAACTGTTGTAGAAATATAGATGTGTACATGATTATACATATATTCATTTCCTAGATTCGTCCAATGATAAGGTCTAAAAGCAAGACACACCAGTAGCAATGAGCATACCTAGCACCCATTGTTGGTTTCTAAATACCATTTTCCAATAAAAGAAACCAGAACTCCTTGGGAAAATGGTTGATTATAAGGATGGGTCAGGAATAATACAAGATGAGGCTGGAATATCTTGTGCTGCTAAAAAGTAAGGACATGCTAAAAAAGATAGGGCTAGCCACTGGATGGATATAGGCATCAGCCTGAAAGAGCTTCCAGTGGCCAAATCTATGACAACTGGAGTAACAAAATAAGAATAATAATGTGACTTATAATTACAGATTAAAACAAGATCTTTGAGCCCATACTGATATAAATAAATAAGCAAGTGAAAGAGAAGAGATAGCTTTTTCTTACAGGTGAATTCCAATAATAAATATAAAAGAAA
Organism: Taxidea taxus jeffersonii; assembly: GCA_003697995.1. Taxonomy (NCBI): domain Eukaryota; kingdom Metazoa; phylum Chordata; class Mammalia; order Carnivora; family Mustelidae; genus Taxidea; species Taxidea taxus. The sequence goes on along the minus strand of ML108793.1, from coordinate 71,066 downwards.
TGATAGTAATAGAAAATTACCTTCATATAATCATTGCAAGCAAGATTCATCAATTAAAGCTGAAATTAGTGAGCAAAAGTACGACATGAAACAGAATATTTGCATAGTTTCATAATGTCTCACCATAAGATACTTATAAATTACAAAGGGAAAAATAGTAACTTTACATGGAGAAATCTGGAACACATCACCTTTACAAAATCACCATCATAGGACATTATCAACATCATGTACCTCTTGATCTTCTGAGCTGGGAAGGGCAAACATCACTTTTGTGTTATTCTTGCCCAAAATGTGTTACTTCAATTGAATCAATAGAAAACATAACACAATTGAAGGATATTCCAGAAACAAAACAAACTAGCCAGTTCAAAATTTGCCAAAGCCGTAGAAGACATGACTGAAGAACTGTTATAGATTGGAAGAGACTGAGGAGTAATACCAACAGATGCAACATGGGATCTGGGTTTAGATTCCAGACCAAAAAGAAGACATAAGTAGGACAACTGGCAAAATTGAAATAAGGTTTATAAATCAATTGTTAATTTCCTGATAATTACATTATTGTCATATAACATGTTAACATTAGTGGAAGCTGAATGAAGCCTATATTAGAACTCTCTGTACCATTTTTGAAACTGTTTTGTAAGTCTAAAATTAGTTCACAATAAAAAGTTTGAAAAGTGTAGTGAATTTCCAGGCATTTGAGTTCAAGTAAGGGATAATCACTCAATAGGAGGTCATAGAAAATATTCAAGCCATATATGGGAAGTTCCAGTACATAGCCTCCTAAGGTCTCCTTAAACCACGAGGTGTTTTTGAGAATGTTAACAAAATTCTTAGCTTAAAGGGTGAATTATAAAATTCCACACAAGCTTTGATCTAGTAGTAATCCCCTTGAATTTGTAGAAAGTCAACAATTAAACAGCTCAGTTTTGCTTCATTTCAGCAAATGATATATGCTGTGAGGTTATGAAATATTTGAAGTAGTTTACAATGAAACCCCCTACCTTCAACTATCAAGACTTTATTATATTATTGTATATTATTGTAGTTGTAGTTATTATTGTAGTTATTGTAGTATTATTATAGTTGTTATTAATCTTTTACTGTGCCTAATTTATAAATTAGACTGTATCTAAATATGTTTGTATGGGGAAAAAACATGGTATATGTAGGGTTTCTGTGCTATCTGCAGTTTCAGGCATCCACTAGGTGTCTTGGGATATATTCCCCACAGATAAGGGAAGACTACTATATTGGAGTATTTTCTTCTAGTTTTATTTTACTTTATGAGGCATATATTAAATGGAAGGAATTAACTTTGTCCTGCCCTTTAAACTAGCATTTATCTCCCAGGGATGAGATGCTAATGCAGTACTTCTTAAATTTTAATGTGCATTTGAACCAGCTAGGGATTTTGACTCTATAGGTCTGGGATGGGACTTGTTATTTTCATCAGAGACAGCTAGGGGTTTGTCAGAAATGCAGAATCCTGGAGCCCACTTCAGAATTACTCAGTCACAATCTACTTTTTAACAAGATCTCCATTTGACTTATTTAAGTACAGTAAAATTTGGGAAGCTCTAATTTAAAGAACCCAAATAATCTAGTTTGACTTGTTTTCTGCAGTTTTTGTAATGAAAATTATTTAAAGAAATAAAATTTAAAAGTTATAGAAGCCAATGCTGCTGTTTCACTTTGTTAGCAAACCCAATTTTGCTTTGTGAAACTATTTTTAGATAGTTAAAATATTTTCCTTAAAATGAGAATAAAATTTCTTTGATGCCCAGGTGACTTTAAAGTTAGTTCTTGTTTGTTGTGTAGCTGATTCAGATATAATCACTTCCCCCTGGTTTGGTCTCTTCTTTGAGGATTGTTTCAGACTCTGTTTTTCTATATTCTACTGGCATAATGGAGGACCTTTCACTTTTCAGATGCTTTGATGGGATTAGAAAAGGGATTAAGAGGCATAGTTTCAGCATATCTTTGTTTCTGATTTATATTAAATGGGTTTCTAGAGCTTTAAGACAACACATTTAAAGAAAAGAAAATGGGATTCACTGATGGGCTTTGAATTAGAAGAGAAATTAGAGTGGTCACCCACAAGCCACCAAATTATTTTATAAGTACAATTTTCTTTACTCATAGATGACAAAATTTTTAGGTTCTGAAAAATCATTATTTCATTTGAGGAACAATCACACTACAGCTACCAAATTAAAACTTTGTAACTGAAGAGCTCTGACATTTCTATTTTTTAATGAATATTTTAACAGTGAACTTCTTAGGATTCTACCTACTAGGGATCCAAAAAGAAGTAATTGTGTGGTTAAGTTTAACACTAAATTTCAGTCTTACAAACATTTGCAACTCTGATAAATTTTACTGGATCACATTTAAACCTACTGAAGCCAATCTTTTATCATCTTCTTTACACCTTAACCTTGATCTGATGCTTTCACTTCTGCTAGGATTTCCAACAAAATACACTGAGAATTTGTCTACTAACATAAACTCTAAACAACATGTATTGTCAAAATAAGGCTCACTAAATATATTTTAAATCAAGCCTGCTTTTTTTTAACCCTAAGAACAAAGAATACATACTATATATCGTAGAACAATTAAATATGAACTGATAGATGGAGCCTAAATATTTGAAAGTACAACCATAACAATCAGAAGAGATAGTATTTTTATAAACTTACCACAGTGTCCGCTGCAGTTTAATGTATCACTTTAAGATACAGAAGTTAACATTGGTTTCAGAGAGAAGAAGGTATTTGGGAGAAAAGGATGAAATGAAAGTGCTTTCTAAGTCACCATCTACTCTCATGAAGTATCTGGTGGTGAAGAATAGGTTGAGGATTAAAACCTGTCTTTAGTCATGGAGAAGTTTTCGTAATCTTTTCCACCCAAATGTATATGGGTTATGTGTTAACTTTCAAGTTGGAGGCAGTCTTGCTAAAGGCAAGTCATATCAATAACATTAGCCTATAATTTAAGGATTTAATTCTGCTGTTTGAAAATTTATAATAGTATTTCATTTAATTTCAGTTAGTCTCTGAAAATATAAATTTTATCTTTCCTGCATGTTCTCTATTTTATCACTAATCATTTTTTTCGCAACCACCATTTTAGTCAATTTCCCAAACTGCTTGTTCTTCACAGATATTAAAATATTAATACTTAAGCAAATCCTTGTAGTTAAAAGGTATTGTTTGGTATTTGGTCTGGATTGATCAAAATTTTGTTCTTTCTATATATCATTTTCTTTCTTAATTTATAGAGGCTTATGGGTAGCTTGTGTTCATTGTGCTCATAGTACAGTATATTATGTATAAAGTGTCTGATCTTTTCATAAGTTTCTAGGATAGTTAATCAACTCCAAACTATAATCAAGACTTTCAAACCAGGACTATAAGTTGTGATATTTTAGATGATAATTTCTAATGTTTTGACAAAATACATTAAAAAAATGAAGTCATTTAAAGTAATTTTGAGTGGGGAAAAAAAGCAAGTCCCAGGAGATTAGGTACAGTATGACACCATCTTTAGAAAGTTCAAAATAAGCAAAACTAAATAACATATTGTGTTAGAAATGTACTCACTTGTGATAAAACAATAAAACAAAAAGTATGAGCAAGATTAAAGATAACCGTAATCCCTAAGGGGTAAGCATGGGGATAGGACAAACAAGATAGCTGCAAATTATTGGGATGCATACACACACGCACACACACAAAACATTTTGTCATGAATATTACTTAACAATTTTTAAATGCAGGAAAACCAGGAGGTTTAGATTATTCAGGAACAAATTGATGATGAAACTCTAGGGATTGTCCTCTAAGCTGGGGCACCATTTTGCACGGAACTTGATCCCAGGACCCTAGGATCATGACCTGAGCCAAAGGCAGACAGTTAACTGACTGAGCCACTCAGGCACCCCTATCCAACTTACTTTTTAAATGGTGATATTAGGATAAGACTAGTAGCTTTAATTATCACTGAGAATAAAGGAAGTCTCAGAGGGTTCTGTCCATATTCATATTTGGTGTTATGTGGTCATATTTTGATCAATGAATTCATTATTCCTTGCACATATTTCTGGAATCATGTTTTCGTTTAACAGCAGGCTTTTATTGAATCTTGTAAAAAAAAAAAAAAAGCCTCCTCTCCCTAGTAAATCAGTAGTGTGGCAAGCAAGGGCAATTTTAAGTACCAGATATGAGAGTTTGGAGGAAAAAACAATCTCATACCAATATTACACTACAGTTTTAATAAAATAAGAAGTATCCCTCATTATTCTAGGCAGGCTGGAACCTAGGAGAAAATGGGATGAAATTAAGGTGCAAATTCTTTCAGTTTTGTAAAACATAAAGCCATTCTTCTGTCCTCAAAGGGATAGAACATTTAGCAGAGCTTGCAAAGGCTCCCTTGGGTCTATTCTAGAATAGAACCTCCCCACCGACCCTGCTGAGTACTAGAGGGACTAGTTCTAGCAAGACTAATAGGCAAGCTGTCTAGTATAGTTGCAGCAGGACTACCTTCCTCACCACAAGCTGTATAAATATTTCCCTTTAGGTAAAAAAGAGAACTTCCCTTGGGCACTTGTGGAATAATACTTTTTGGGTGGGAGAGGGAAGAATAAAACAAATTAATTAATTTGAAACAAGTTCTGAGAGTCTAGTCTGAATTTAGACAGATTAGTTAAGGTTAAATTAGAAAGTTCTATCCTTCTCGAAGAACCTGTTTAGCTCTGCCAATCCCAAAACATACAGATTTTGAATGAAGTGTATAATTAAAAAAATTTAAAAGTCCCTCAAAAGAACACCTTGAAATAAAATTTAATATTATGGAAATAAAGCAAGTGAAATTAACCTTGGAATTAATTGAATGAAATAAACAGCTTATCATTTTTTTCATTTCTATCATACTTGGTCTCACTTTTAATTTCACAGAAAGAACAACCTTTACTGTACCTGACGAGGGGTTCTTTCTGATTTACTCCTACACCATTCCCAGTCTGAAAGGTCTGGTTTCTGACTCTCCTCATGAGAAAGTCTTCTTTCTGGCCCTTCCAAAAAAGTGGTTTCTTCATAGTTAATAGAATCTTCTGTTTTTTCAGAAAGCTGTGGATTAACGCCCTTTTCACTGTGGCAATCCTGCTTAACCTCTGTAATATCAGTATTCGTGCATTTGTTGATCCCTTTCAGTATGGAACTGTCCTGAGAGGGTGCGGTGCTGATTTCCACTTTTATGGCATTAAAGATATTATGAGTATCTCTTTGAGAGTCATTTTTCGTTTTGCATTCAGAATTCATGAGATTGTGACAGGATGTAGAATTCTCATCATCATCATAGTAATCTTCACGTGCTATTTTATAAATCCCATAACTCCGTTGGAATGATAGATTGAATTCAAAGCCTCTCCTCTTGGCTAAGTAAAAACAAAAATTTCCATGGTTAGGAAAATAGATATAAACAACAATTGGATATACATTGTGAACAAAAATAGGAAAATGCAAACTGATTACTAAGAATTTAAAAGCCACCTTCATTTCCTGTCAATTATGCAAAACAATTATACCTTATCAATTCAAGTTGTCTTATCACTCTGGACCTAACTTTTCTCACTTGTACAGTGAGCTTAAAATATATACAATTCCAAGAATCCTGCAATCTTTAAAGCAGTCTAATGAACAAAAATTTAACCACAAATTTGAAAATTCTCACACATATTCATTTTAGTTTTAGCTTTTTCAGTCTACAAATTATCTGTGCATTTCTTTATTTGGGCACAAAGGATATTGTTTATAAATTTTATTTTGCTAGAAATTATTAAGAAGGTCTTAATATTATGTAAGTTATTCAGCTGATAATATCACCAATAGATATGACTGTATTAAATATTTTGATGTATTCCATTCCTGACATTTATGTTTATAAATGCATACATTAAAAATTAGAAAGTATTGCAATACAGTTTTTAAACTTTTTAAAATAACATATTCATTTTCATACAAATAAATTTGGAATGGGGCGCCTGGGTGGCTCAGTGGGTTAAGACCTCTGCCTTCGGCTCAGGTCATGATCTCAGGGTCCTGGGATCGAGTCCCGCATCGGACTCTCTGCTTGGCGGGGAGCCTGCTTCCTCCTCTCTCTCTCTGCCTGCCTCTCTGCCTACTTGTGATCTCTCTCTGTCAAATGAATAAATAAAATCTTTAAAAAACAACAAAAAAAATAAATTTGGAATGAATTGTAAAAAATTGTGAATATATTTATACTTCTATGATCTAAAGCACTTTACAGCATGTCTCTAAACCTGATTAATTACAAGATGAATTAAATAGGAATGCATAAAACTTTTTATGATTTAAGCCAAGCAAAATGTAATGCTACTGTAATGCTAATGTAGTACTACTAATTGGTAGATATGGTACAAAATCTTAGTAGAATTACAAGTGAGGAATGAAAGAAAATGATACAATTTTTATGTGTGAAAGTCATTAAATACTGGATCATTTTGTGTATTAAGAATGAAGTTACAGCAAGGTGATAGACAAAATACAATTTAATGTTTTGGTTTTCTTCTTTCAAAACATGGCTCATTTCAAAGTATTTTTCTTCTTGGATAGCTGTGTGTTATATACCAGATATTTAACTATCCTTGGTGGAAAAATCTGTGAAAAGTTATAAAATTTCTATGGAAACAATAGATAGAATTTGATTCATTTTACAATATACCCTAGTGCAATTCACATACTGATTCTATTACTGAAATTTTCCCAGAACTAAAGATTTACAAAGCAATTCTGCTGACGGAAAATAGAATTTATAGATATCATTCATTATTTGAGCCAAATTTTTCATTGTTTGAGCCAGAACACAAACAAGAATTTCTGTCCAAAGAAAATGGAAAAGTAGAAACATATGTTAATATTCATACTCTTATGTAAAGTTCTATTTGCTTTTTCTAGTAATATGCTCCAGTAAAATTAAATTGGGGTTTTTAACCTCAACAGTGTGAAAGCTGAAGGAACTAAAAGGATGTTTTAATTATTGATGGGTTTCCCTTTTCTCTAAAAAAAGAGATAAAGTGGCAAATTGTCAATTCAAGGACAGTAAGCAAACAAAAACTCATAAAATTTTATCATATAACAATAAAATTGATGTATGTGACTATCTTATTAGCTGTGTATTATAATTATGAAATATGTAAAGTAAAAGTCAGTAATGTTTTTGAAGGAGTGTGTAGACTGTCAATGCAGAATCTGCCTTCAAGTCATGAAGTCCAAGCGGTGGGCTGAGGTAGCCTCTGAGAAGGAAGTGCATTTATGTTGGACACCAAGGAGAACTGGAGAACTCCAGGGCTAAGTTATACATGTAGGTCATGTCCTTTAACACAGCAGCAACCCTAATAATAAAGGGCTTATTGATTCTATTTTACAGTTGAGAAAACTGAGGCTGGTAGAAGAAACCAATACTTAAGATTACTTAACTGGTAAAGAGATTTGAATTTAAAAGTTAACTGATTCCAGAATTCTAGTTACTAACCTGTATGTGAAATTGCTTTACTGATAATTAGACCCATGAGAGAACTAAAAGTAAATTCTGACTGAGGTAACTAATAGAGATAATAGGTTATAACAATATAACAATTGATAATTGACTAATAACTTACCAGAAACCCAAAGACCGTTAGAATACAGTCAGGATCTTTTGAAGTCTATTACCATACTTACAAAAAAAAAAAAATAAATGTAATGTATTTGTTCTGAAAATACATTCTGGACAAAACATGAATTAGCTTTAGTCTTTTGCTTTTAGCCACATCTTGTAATTGCAATTTTAAACATAACTAATTATACCAGTTTATAAAAATAAATAATTCTTCAGAGTAATATGTCACTTAGCAGATACTTTGATTTTATTTAAAATGAAATTTAAATGATTTATTTAAAATAAAATTCTCTCCTGGAAACAGGAGAGAATTATTAATCTGCAAATTATTTCCCATTACTAACATGCATTTTTAGATTGCATGTCTCCCCATTTCCATTCACTAAGGCTGAGATGTAGAATTATTACATCTGCAAAATGAACCTATGGCAGATATGAGTTAGGAAGCTTCCTTGTTTTTGGAGTTCCCTGACAAAGAATGTAAAAGGGGGAATCTTGGCTTGTTAAGGAGAAAAAGCCTTAATGAGAACTGAAGCCATATTCCCAAAGAATCAAGGCACTTGATCAGGCACTTGCCTACCTGAGGATGACCATTTTGGGGATTTTGAAATCCTGTTCTCGTGTCATCCTAGTAATAGGGAAATATATGATCGGTTCTCAGACAGTGAAAATACATCATTCTTGTTCTCAGAATTTCCCTATGGCAGAACCTGGGATCATAAAAGATTCTCATGACTCCTTTTTTTTCTTCTTATTTATTTATTTATTTGACAGACAGAGATCACAAGTAGCAGGCAGAGAGGCAGGCAGAGAGAGGGAGGAGGAAGCAGGCTCCCCATTGAGCAGAGAGCAGGTTTCAGGGCTCAATCCTAGGACTCTGGGATCATGACCTGAGCCAAAGGCAGAGGCTTTAACCCAGTGAGCCACCCAGGCGCCCCTAGCCATGACTCTTTTTATAAACCTACATATTTCAGGGCATTTCTTCCCTGAAATTTTAAATCCAAAAAGAGTGATGATAATTTTAGAGGAAAAATATTATTTTGATTTTGAAAGCCATGATTTTAATTTCAAACACGAGATATTAATGTAATTATTGATTCTGCCAGCCTGCCGTAGGCTCTTCTATCTTGTGCAGTATAAGATAGAGTACTTCCTGACCATCTGCAGTGATAGGTTTGTTGCATTGCTTTGTTTTCAGCTCCGATATAGGTATCCTTTACTTCTTAAAAATGACTGTCCTACATTACTTCAGTAAAACTTTTCATTTACTCTGACATTGGACTTTCATGGTCTCTCTCACGATCTTAAATACTATAAAACAATTCTGGCTCACTAATTCAGTGGCAAAATGTTAACATTTGATAGAATGTTAGAACTTCCAGGCTTGTAGATGATTTTTAAATATGTTCTATGTGGCTCAAAAGGATTTATTATTAATTTTCTGTGTCACTGTTGCTTTAGATATTAATCTCTAGAAGCACATAATTGTTATATAATTTCCATGGTTATTTTATTTTAAAGGCATAGATGAATTTGGCCTCTATTAACAATAAAAGTTTATGTCATCCTTTAAACTAAGGAAATCTCCTGGTCATTTGAAAAATGTCTAGTCATATTAAATTTTAAGTGTCTGACCAGTTCATAATTAATTGATGTTTATAAAATAACCCTGTTGTAGAATTGATTGCAGAATATATACGTTCATATTCTCCAGTTTCTGTACTTCTGAAATAGTCTGAGAGAAACTATTTTTGTTTACCCTTTTTCCTCTGTTAAAGAGTAATATACTTGCTTATTCTGAGCAAAGGACAATTGATGAAACAGTTAATTCAGCATACACTAATGCATTTTTAGATATTAAATGGTAGAACATCCTGCCTTTTGTCTGGAATGACAAACTAATACCCCTTTTCTTCCTGGCAGAATCAAAATACAAAGGCCATTCTTCAACTTTTCCTGTCTCGGTATGGGAACAGTCACACTGTAGAAAGTGATAATCGACCTCACTCCCATTCTAGGTATATGCTTTAGAATATAGTTTTTTGTTTTTATTGGTGGCAGTTTAATATAACGAGGATGGCTATATTCAAACATGAGCATAGATGGACAAATTCTGCCACCTTTTTCCTTCCTGAAACTGAGAGTTTTTTGTGTTTTCTGAAAGTAGAAGCGTACACTTAAAATTTATTTTCCTTCTTTTGTTTTAAAGATTTTATTTGTAAGTAATCTCTACACCCCATGTGGGGTTCAAATTCAAGACCTTGAGATCAATAGTCACATGCTTTACCAACTGAGCCAGCCAGGCACCCCTTAAAATTTGTTTTTGAACTGTTTTCAGGCACTCTACTTTGAAAACTTTCCAAAACCATGGAAGAATACAAAAAGGACAATAATAAAAATTCTGTTCCATTAAATAATAATGGGCTATAATGTAATGTGTTTTTGACTCGTCTAAGCATTCATCTCTTTTCAGATGCAGGCTTCTTATATGGAGACTTGGGAAGGGAATTTATGTTCTACTCTGGGCTAAGAACTGAGGTGGATATCTAAGCATCTAAGGGCCCTTTTGATTTCATGCTATGTTGAATAAACTCTGTCTTTTCCTTTCTTCCCTAAAATAATTATTCAAAGTACAAGCTCTTCACAGAGTTGTTTTAAACCTGCCTCCTTTAACACTTACCCCAACACTGTACTAAGAATTGTTGCACATTATGATTCTTCCCTTTATTTACCATTTGTATTTCTCTACTCATTCTCTACTCAGACAACTTCTCAATAGATCACTTTTCTCGGTTTGACTATATGCTTATTGCTCCCAACCTCTGCACCATCAAGGACTTACGTTTTTCCCCATCAGATGCCACTGTATATGCGTTCTGCTTACAGTTGATAATGCAGCCACAGGGCAAGTGGGTCCAGCGTTTGGACAAGACAAACACTGGGGTTATAGTGGTGGCCAGGAGGGTTAGTAGAAAGCTGAGTGTCTCGAAGGGAGGACTCTGAAACCCCAACACGTGCTGAACCATCATGTGGATCTGCAAAGGCAAAGAGCTTCAGACCTATCCCAGGATAAAATTTCCCACTTTGCTAAGCCTTTCCCCCAAGCATGCTGCCCCACCCTCCTTCTCCAGACTCCCTTCCTGCTTGAGAGCCGAAAACTCTTGTTTGGTGCTGGACCACTGGGATCCCTTGAGATGAGATCTGATGATTTAGATCACAGGGTGGTTTCCACTTCTGGGTGGCTGGTCTGGGCCCCCTGCCACCTCAGGTCTCTTTCAGGAAGAACAATTACAATGCTGGGGACTCTACCAGGAATACAAGCAGGCAAACTGGAAACCTGTACGTGGTACTCCAGATGGCCTTTGTCACATCTCTGGACCACTGCGCCCCCCTTTCCTCCAACCCCCCCCCCCCTTGTCACAGCAGGGCGCCACCTTCAAGTCAAAACTGGTCTCCCTCCTCCCTCCTGAAAGCTTGAACAAAAAGCCTGTTTGCCCTCCTCTCTTATCTTTCTACTTCTGATCACGCCTCTCCAATCACTCTCCCTGCTGAGGATGGGCGGTGTCCTTACTCGGCAGAAATGGAGTGGAGAGAAAGGGATGACAGATGATTGGGGGGGGGGCGGGAGGAAACCCCCTTACTACTTCCTTTCTTTTCTGAATATTCCCAGATACTGCTACAATAGACGAGAACACCCTTTGGCCATGATAAATCTAGGAAAACTGTCTCCCGCGTCCAAAAGCTCTCCCTGCCCGCCTCTCTCCCCAATTTTGAAAGCACTTAGGAGCAAAGGCTTCGCGGCTAACCAGCTCTACCGGTGAGCTGCCTTGCTCCAAGTGCGTCTCTAAACCCGAGCCAGACACAGTTGGAAGAGGACTTAACTGCGCCTCTCTTGGGGACTCTCCCAACCAGGGACGCTAGTCCCAACACACGCATTCACACTGTCTGGTACACACACCCGCACGCTTGAGCAACTGCACTTTTACCATCATGGGCAGCCAAAGGATGACTTTTGTCAGCGCTAGGATCAAAGAGAAGCGCTTCTGCGCTACGCTCACAGTGAAGCTTCTGGTGCCATAGAGAGTCCCCGGGTTCTCACGCCTGCAGGCTCCAACCACGGCGGCAGCTTCGTGTCCCGGCCCCTGCCCGGGCCGTGTCCTAGCTGGTGGACCCGGTCCAAACACGGTGTCGGAGCTCGGAGAGCATTTCCCAGAACACCGAAGCGCAGGGCCGGGAGCATCATCTGGGGACAAGGAAAGCACTTTCCCCCCGCTTGGAGGGGTCCCAGGAGTGGAAGCTCCGCGGGAAATTTCCTGGTAGTTGGCGTGGAGTCTCGGCGGCTCCTCTGAACACAATAACTGGTGAGTGAGAGGGACCGAGAGGCCGGCAAGGAGTCCCAAGGCCGAAGTATACACAGCGACGAGGAGCAGCACGTAAGAGCTGGAGCAGTCCGCCAGACAGCCCCACGGCGTGCGCACGAAGGTGCCCCAGCCGCAGAGCGGGAGCGCGGAGAGCAGGAGACTGGCTGCCCACACGGTCAGCACCACGCCGAGCACCTGGCCGGATTTTCTGGAGGCTGCCTGGCTCCCCACAGCCCTGTGCATCGAGTAAAAGTTGTAGGAGACTAGAAGAGTCGCCTTCAAGTTGCTTGAGAGCCCCTGGCATAGATACAGTAAAGCAGAGGTGGTACACAGAGACTGAAAGTAATCGGGGTCCTCGTTTGGCCACTGCAAAAACATGAAGATGGTCACCGACAGGACGCTCATGAGATCATCCCCAGACCAGGAAGCCACAAGCATGGACACAACGGTTCTGTTCTGCATTTTCAGCAGGGAAACTAGTGAATAAATGCTGCCTGCCAGGGCTGCAAGAGTCATTAAGCATGTCAGGCAAAAAAGATAGATATTCGAAGTTCTTGGAGGATTTAAAAGGTTCGTCGAATTATTTTCTGTCCACAGGCTAGAGTCATTTGTTGATAAGTTACTGGAAAATCCAGACATTGTCTTTGGTTAATATTTAATTTCCCTTTCAACGAGTCTGTAAATATTCTCAAAATAAAGCATGATTGTTAGTTGCAAATCAGATCTCATTCTCTCCTACCAAGTTTCCCTCTAGATGTTCCCACGTCAGTCCAGCAGAAAATTATCAGGCATGTCTCCTTTAGATCTGACTCAACCCATATTTAAAAATTGGGTTCCATTTACAGCATCAATAAGAAACTTTTCAACATTCCAGTTAAAAACAAACCAAAACTTCCTCCTGAAACCATTAAGTTTCTGGCATAAAAGCAAAAAGCTCCTCAGGTAGATTGAAAAACAACAATGCTGGCTCCTTTTATGTCCTTCTTATGGAGCAAAGCAGCTTGTAGCTTGAGGTAATCAAACTCTATTCACTTTTTAAGAGCAGTAAAGCGATGCATTTGGTTCCAGAGCTGGATTCAAAGGCAGAGAGATTATCGAGTAGGTTTCAGCTTTGCGGGTTCAGAGAGAGACTCACAGGCAAAAAGGAGAGAGAGACAGAGAGAGAGAGAGAGAGAGAGACTGAGCACAGCTCCCCGTCGAACCGCTGTGTTCTTCAATCAGCCTGTGATCCTCGGAGCTGCAGGAAGGAGGAGTCAACTCCAAGCAGGAGAGAAGCAGGAACAAAAGGGAGGGGAGTTCAGTGTATGAGCAAAATGATGTACATCTTCTCAGCCTGCCTCATGCAAAGCAAAAAACAATGTCCTTGCTAAGCCTTCCTTTGTGGTTTTGACATATAAAACTAGCCCAGATACTTGCTCAGACTTGATGTGAATGACAAATATCATCTAAGCTACTCCACTAAGAGATTGCTTTTATTCTTATCTAGACCTCTCTGATTCATAATGCTTTAGAGGAAGAATAGTCTCAGTGCCAGTTTTAAAAGAATAGGATGTATCAGATTTGTTTTTTAAATATATATTTACTTACTAAGTATGTCATAATGGTCTTCATTACACTAAACAAAATTTTGCAGACTCTTTAAGCAGAGCCATACCAGCTTTAGGCACATAACTATTTCCTACCAATGTCGTCCAGTAAGCAAGCAAGCTGCATTTGGAATAAATAATGTTTTCTAGTAGTTAAAGTCAGATGACATTATGTAGGGTCTAAAAGGGAGATTACCGTACAAAAACATTTTTAACCAGAGTATTTGGGGTGCTGCACATACAATAACTGAATATCTGAACTTATTAAAAATTGTCAGTTTTGCAAGATGAGATACTTAGTAAAGAAATAACAGACAACAGTAGTTCTGTTACCAGAGTCAGGTATTTGAGCCTGGCACTGAAACGAGGCCACGCCCCAAAATCAAAGGCACAGGCAAGGCTTAATTGGGGCCATGGCTTCAGCTGAAGGATGACACACCGCCAACGGAGAATAATTAAGTCTAGTCTCCCCAATGTAGGAGAAGCCCTGCTCAGAGAAAGTTCCCTCTCAAGTTCCCACCCGACCAATATACTAATGAGGGAAAAGGAAAAAACAAAAAAACAAAAGCAAAAGGTAAGGGCCTCTTCCTGATTGGTTGGAGGGGACTCATCTTGATTGGTTGTTATTGGTAGGCAACAGCTCCTCTGTGCTTTTAGGAACCTGGGGCTTCGGTTTTAAATTCAGCTTGTATATGGCGCCGCATCCCAGTTTTGCTCGGTAAAAGAAACAGCCTAGCAATAACAGCCAACAGAAAGCCCCCGAAGTGCATAATGTTTTTCATTTAGAGCTTGTTCCCATGGTCCCTGTCTGAATTCTGGTCAGACATTTCCCAGGATGCTTTAGGGTAGCATTCCTCCTCAGCTCAGCTTCATGAGCAGAGGGTGCCTTTTCCCATACAGTGCTTGGGTCTGAGGGAAAGCAGGGAAGGGAAAGAAGGAGGTTAATATGGTAATCTAAGTGAATGGAATTGGTAATAGGACTCTGATCATTCCTTTCATTTTACAGGTAATGGAAGCTACTTTTAAACCTGACTCTGCTCATGTGGAAAGTGATTGTATTAGTCAGTCATTGCCAGCCAGACCCATCAGTAAACACAGTAGGCACTTTGCTTATCTTGACATGTTTTATTTCCCCTTTGCTCAACAAATGGAAACCCAACCCACCTGTTCCAGCTAGCTCAGCACTCCAGTTCTCCCTACCGATAGTAATAGACCTTGCAGTGGAATGTGGATTAGAAGAGTCTGGAGATAAATTCATGTTAAAATAAAGTTGCTTCAGAAAGCACAAAATGATAAACAGGACTTTCTTTTTAAAATCATTTTCTAGGGATGCCTGGGTGGCTCAGTTGGTTGAGCAGCTGCCTTCGGCTCAGGTCATGATCCCAGCGTCCTGGGATTGAGGACTCCTTGCTTGGCAGGGAGGCTGCTTCTCCCTCTGCCTCTGCCTGCCACTCTGTCTGCCTGTGCTTGCTCTCTCTCTCTCTTTAACAAATAAATAAATAAAATCTTAAAAAAAAATGCTTTAAAAAAATCATTTTCTAAGTTCTGTGGTATGCTCTTCTGTGTCTTTTCTGAGACCTGTTCTTTCCTCCTATAAGCAAAAATAATTCTTTTCAATATGGTATTTAATCCTAGATTTTCAGTTGAATTGGACAGTAAATGTGATACTCTTAAAATACAATGAATGGAAGTTGATAATAGCTGTTACAATACCATTTGAGGCCTGGAGATAGTTCCTTTATTATTACCATCAGTTTGGGGGTTTCCATTCAATATAAATTTGGAAAAGAGACACCTAACCACTTTGTTGCCCTGGTCTCTAGGGTATGACAGGAGAGGCAAGAATATTAGTGTATTTCCAAAGGTTGGTGGTGGAATTGCAGCCAGTAGGGAGCTAGGAAGGATTTCTGAATGTGAACTTCAGACCCTGCTATTGCTGGCTATGTAATCTCAGGCAAAAATTATTACACTTTCTCTCCTGTTTCTGTGTCTGTTTCCACATCTGTAAAATAAAGGGGCTTGATGGGAGTATTTTTAGGCCCTTTCAAGTTGTAAAATAAGATACAGTTTCAAAACAGGTTAACTCTATCTTAATTTTCTTTTCTGCCTACTTCACAATAGTCAATATTGTCATAAAATGAAAGGGAGAAGCCTGTAAAACCTGATGCTTAGATTTGCCATGTTTTGTCTGCCCCTGCTATGATGGGAGGGAGGCCCTTACCAGTGTGAAGATGGTATAATCTTCAAGTAGCTTGGGATGTTGGGCCAACTGACGGATCATGGCTGCCCTGGAGATCTGAGTGAGCGAATATAACCTTTGTATGAGTGAGAAGTAAGTTATTGTGTAAGTCAGTTGATTTGGGGGGCTGATTTTTACCGAGTGGTGACCTAGCTCATCCTAATATGGTTAAGTATACTGTTACTCCCCACATAGTAAGTGGTGGAACCAGATTTAAAAATCATAATCTGGCTCTGCATTCTGAATCACAACAGACATACATTTTCTAATTATCTCTTCTTAGCACCTCATGCTTGGGGACACGTCCAATGGATGTTGATTATCATAGAGTTGTTCCTCAGAAGGAATGTTTGAAATGTTTTATTTTTCAAAATGTTAATTTATAAACAACCTTTTACCAAGCTTTATATTTTATAATACATATATATTATATATGCATATGTTATATATCTATACATATAATACATATATATATGAGTTTCTTGGAAGTTGTAAGCCCTCCCCTTACCCATAATCTCATTTTCTTTACAATATTCTCTTGAGCTTAAAAAAAATTTCAAAGTCACTCAACACTTTCAAATAACCAGTATAAGTTTTGGTAGACCAGGAAGAAAGAGTTCTAAGAAGTTCCTTTGTACCTTAAAAAAATTTACTCAGTTCCTGTGAATGAGCCTCCTTCTTTTGTCTCACTTACAATAAAGCCTTATATACTTAAGTTACTTAATAATGTAATTAAATTCTGTTTCTAAATTACTTAATAATGTAAATTTATATTGATTTACATAGAAATTATGATTATGATTAAATTATAAATCATATAATTATGATTATGAATAGCTGAAGTGAAGCCTTACTTATTGTAGTCCCATGGCTGTTTTGATTACTTTAACACATATACTGAAAATAACATTACAATCTATAAAACAACCTACAGAGAGATACATGGCAATAATTTCATTGGCTTTTTGTTTATGAAGTCCTTGATGTAATTATACCTCTGCAAAGCACTGAAGACAATTCATTTATCTAAATGTCCACATTATTTATATCTGAAAATCCTGAAAGAGTAGAAAACAACATGACAAATTCTCGTTGTATATGGCAGAGTAACATCCTTCATTCTATGGGGCTTTAGCAATAAACAAGTAACAGGACCAAATAGGACCATTTAGTTTTGTTTTATGATAATTTTAAAAAAGTATCATAAATAAAGTTAATCATAAAGGTATATTTTTATTTCTAGAAATATAATGTTATGCAGACAAGACATTTTAGAGGACTGGCCCAGCTCTAAGCTCTTACTAACTTATCAAAACATAAATGAAAGATCTCATAATATATCCAATATATATGCATATACATATATAATATTAAATAAAATCTAAATTTTATAAATATAATAAATGTATAAATTTATAATATATATCACTGTGTGTATATGTATATATAATTCTATTAAAAATGCATATTCTGCTTTAGCTGATGGTTTTCCAGAAAAGTAAGTAGCAATTTGGCATCATAGGAGAGCCCAGATGCTGTGATTTATTTTCTTCTTTTTCAATATCTCATCAGAAACCTACAATATTTAATATTATCTAAGAATTATAAGTAAGAGCATAATTTAATGTGGCTATAAGTTAGAGACTAACTTCATGAATCTAATCTTTAGAAACCTGCTCAATACACTGTCAATCCAAAAATGCCCCTTGATATTTGTGAGGGTTATTTCAAAGGTCTCTCAAATGGAAGATAGCATGATTTTTTAAAACCTCTTCCCTGGATTAAAAAAATTTGATAGTATGAATGTATGTATATTTGTTAATGGGTGTTAGTATATGAATGATGAATGTTACTATATGTAATATGCTAATGTAGATTAGCTTCAGAAAGAAACAAGGTTTGTTATTAAGGGTTGATGCTTACCCAGTGTTTACTCATTTTGGATGAGGACTTTGACTATGATATTTATGTAAGGCCCACTAGCCATATAATAAAGATAATACCTGGAGGAGAGTTTTATGTAAAGGTGTGTGAAGCTGTTGAATGAATTGAGAATAACAACCCATTCTGTAGAATAAAAGTATAAATGCTGGGACATCTGGGTGCCTTGAATATTTAAGCACTGGAACTTGATTTTGGCTCAGGTCATGATCTTATGGGTCCTGAGAAGGAGTGGGGATGTTTGGGACCCTGTCCCAGCTCTGCCTTAGGCTCTGCACTCAGTGAGGAGTCTGCTTGAAATTCTTTCCTTCTGCCCTGCCCCCACTCATTCACACTCAGTCTCTCTCTAATAAATAGATGAATCTTTAAAAATATATACAAATAATATTTGTCTACCCTAAACATAATGGCAAATATAAACTTCCACTCGTTCAATATCTATTTGATATCTAAAGGTCAGACATGGGGCACCTGGATGGCTCAGTCATTAAGCATCTGTCTTTGGCTCAGGTCTTGATCCCAGGATCCTGGGATCAAGCCCCACACTGGGCTCCCTGCTCGGTAGGGAGTCTGCTTCTCCTTCTGTGCTCACGCTCTCTCTTTCTCTCTCTCGCTCAAATAAATAAATAAAATCTTGAAAAAAAAATAAATTTCAGACAGTGTGCATTATGCCTTCTGCCCTTGTGAAGCTTATGATCCAGTCATTTTTCATACTGTTTTCTTCCTTAAATTCCTCTCTGATTAACCTTTCAGTCCAAGAGATTCAATACAATTAATATTTAATGCTTAGGATTATAATGTCCTCTGGCACAACAAATTGAATAAGCATTAAATTGGTAATGCAGGAGGTAATGCAGGGGGACTCTTGTACCTTATTTTCCCAAGGTCCATTTGAACTACAAGGTTTCAAGGAAATTATTTCAACATTTAATATCTCAAGGATAGAATAATGTCCTAAGCTAAGTACTACCACTATAAGTGATATACAAAGGAATCTGATACTAATTTTTTGATTTCTTTCACTTAGGGACTTTGATTTCTTTCACTTAGTTACTCATAAAAGTAACTATGAGATTAGTTCTTGGTTCTGGTCTAGTTCGGATTTCTTTTCATCTTGAATTGGTCAGTGTTATGCTGATACTCAATTATTATGTGACCACCCTTAACTCTCCTCACCACCAGTATTCCTGTTCCACACCAGTGTGTCCTGGGACTTTACTTCCCAAAACAAAGCCTTTTTTAGTATTTTCAGATGAACTTTTCAGTCTACATCTATAAATGCTCAAGGTTTACTTTAAATACCTAAACTTCACTGACCATATTCTCAAAGATGGTTGCTCTTTCTAGTCCTTTGTGGAAGGAATACCACTCATTTCCCTAGGGAATGGCTCTTCTGTGCCTCAGTTCTGTGGCTTTACTTTCTCACCTGAACACTCTGCCCTAGACTCTTAATGTCATAAAACAAACTGAGGGGGGTGGGGGGAAGAGGGGTTGGGTGAGGGTGGTGGGGTTACATCATATGTTTAAATAAAGCTTAAATAAAGTAAAAAAAAAAAGAATGTCATTATTTTGCCTTGAGATGTTAACTGTGGCATGGAAATGGGTAATATGTTTTATCTCATATCTTTGGGCAGGAAGAGTATTTTCCTTTTTGAGCTTGTAGTTTACTTCATAAGTAAAGAAAATGACTTTAAAAGATTTCTTAGTTGATTTTAGTGGCTGGCAAACTATGGTCTGTCTTTATAAGTAAAATTTTAAGGGAACATAGCAACACCCATTCATTTAAGTCTTTTAATGGTTACTTTTAAGCTACAACAACAACGTTGAACCCTAAGTAATTGTGACAGACATTATTCAATCCACAAAGCCAAAAATATGTATTATCTGACCCTTTACAGAAAAAAATTTGTTGATTCATGGTTTATCTAGAAGAGGAGCATTTTGATGCAAAGTAATCTCAAATTGGTAAAATGTTTGGGTCACTTGTGAGAGCACATCCATATCTTATGTATTCTAAGATATATAATAATATATATTATATTACATAATGAATTATACATTATATTTATATGTAAATTATATGTAATTAGTAATAATATTAATAACAATAGTAACAAGGGCTAACATTTATTTAATTCTTATAATCTTATAAGACATCCTTCAAATTTATATATATGTATTAATTAATTTCACAATTCTTTGATGTATTAGTTTTAGCCCTATTTTCCAGACAATGGAACTGAGGCATTGAGAATAAATAACCCCCCTAAAATCACACTGCTGGTAAGCAAAGGGGTTAGGTTTTGAACCCAGGTAATCCAGAGACAGAACCCTGACTTACAGAGGCAGGACTGTATGTGCTTTATTTTCTTGCCCTATTCTGTAGATTTCCTGCCTGTACAAACATCCTGGGAGCTTCAATAAATCAGAGGGATTGCTGGGGAAAAGAATGTCCTGAGGCAACACACTTTTCCGAGGTCCTAACTCAGTAAGTAATAGAATGATGCAGATGGCTGCCTGTCGTTTCTTTTCATTTAGTATCCTCGAGCTCCAAGGATTTAAAGAAATTATCTCAGTAGCTCTTCCTTCCCTAAGGAGTAGTGAAGTTTTATCCAAACTCTACAGCTGAGAAGTTAGAGCACGCAAGCAAAATCATGTATTCAAGATGATACTATAATTTGGTGACTAAGGTAAAAATTGATCTTCCTTCTTTTCCTCTTCTGTTATTTACTCACAAGGTTGGAGCTATGTTTTGGATGTATTTGAATTGGAAAGTTTATTTATTTATGAAGAACATATAAAATCTTGAATGAAAGAGAGACATGGTATGGGCTTAGAAATAATAGTCCTAAAGAGGTGGAAAGTGATATTGATTCTCTGGTCACTGTGGTAGAGAAGCTGGAATCCAAAAACCTGGATTTGATTTCTAACTCTCATCAGGCTCGCTTTGAAACCTTCACAAAGCCACTTAATCTTGTCTTTGGCTCAGCTCCTCTATCTTCATAGACATGATAATAATACCTATCCTGAAGAACTTTAAAAGTTCAGATGAAAAGCATCACAAGAACTTAGAATAAATAATGATGAGTTTCTGGTATGCTTATCTTCATAACTGAAAGTGATCTTCAAAACATCACCAGCTCTGTGTTCTCTGGTACATGACAATGAAGGGAAAACAGTTGTGATGAAGCATTTATCTCCTTCCTTTCCTTCTAAGTCCCAATATATAATCAGAACCACAAAGTCAGTGTGCACATTATACCATTTCCCATTTGATGCTTAAATTAAAATGTGTGATGAAAAGAGGGAAGAGAAAAGGAGTGTGTGTTGGGGGTGGGGTGGGGATTATATCTAGGCTAATCCATTATGGGACTGGTGGTGGTAGGTGTTGGGGTTGGAGGAATCTGACCAGCCTAGCAAGACCAGGCTTGAAAATGGGTTAGATATAACTAAAAATGATGACAGAAAAAACCCAAATAATACAAAAGAAAACTATGCTCACACTGTTCAGAAGTTAATTCCTATTAGCAGTTTCATGTGCACACATATATGGAATCTATACACATATGTAATCATACTTACATCTTTTGTTTTTTTCATGGATCAAACTACTTTGAAGATCATGTCATATCAGCATTTCATTCTTATTAAATAACTGTTTTGTATTTGATTATATGAGCTATAATTAATTCGTTCCTTATTGAAGAACATGTGGATTCTTTTTCTGATTGTTTTGCTCTAAAAGTAATATTGAATGAACATCCTTGTACATATATCAAAGCATCTTTTTATAGGTACATATATAAGGTAAATTCCTAACATTGGAATTTCTAGGCCAAAGTCACTTTAAATTTTGACAGATTTGACTATGTTAAGTTACACCAATAACTCCCAAGAAGTTACACCAGTAACAGTAGCATAAACCCAAGTATTATTAAGACTGCCTGTTTTCCTCACATTCTCACCAGTACTGAGCATTACAAAAATTTTTATTTTTTTGGTCCATCTGCTAGGATGGATTTACAACTGCCAGTTGTGTATGAAGGAAATAAAAAGGTTATATGTTCAGATATTTGTTCTGAATTTGTCAATTACATTTTGATCTTGTTGATGATTAGTTCTTATATTTTATTTATTTTTTTAAAAAGATTTTTATTTATTTATTTGTTAGAGAGAGAGTGCAAGCACAGGCAGACAAAGAGGAAGGCAGAGGCAGAGGGAGAAGCAGGCTCCCTGCGGAGCAAGGAACCCAATGTGGGACTCGATCCCAGGATACTGGGATCATGACCTGAGCCAAAGGCAGCCGCTTAACCAACTGAGCCACCCAGGCGTCCCAGTTCTTATATTTTAAAAAGATTATTTTATTTAGGCTAATGAGCTTTGGAGAGTATTCATTAATGAGAAACAACTCAAAGAAAAAGAAGAGAGCCTGGGTTGTATAGTGGCAAGTAAACAAAGGAAATACTGAGAAAGGTGGAGGTGGTCTTATCTGGAAAAATGCCGGAACATGGTGGCCCTTTGTATTTAGTCATTCCCAGAACATAAAGGGTGGGAATCTTTCAACCATTACTATTTTCTTGGAGCAAAGGGCTCAAATAATGTTCAACATTGTCATACTCCCCTTTTATTCAAAATAAATTGAACAAAAACTTATAAATTTTACTCTACTTGCAAGCTAATAAGTTAGCTTGCTACAGTTTTGTGACAAAATACAGGGGATTCCTGGATCAGAAATTACTTTATTACAGCAATAGCAGTAGAATATCAGTATTTTCTTGTGTCAGCTTCCCAAGCCCAACTTTCCACAGAGTAACACATAGAAGGCCAAATGACTACCTGTACATACAATAGAGATTGTGTTACAGGGGAGAAACGCTAAACTAGCTTAGGAAATACAAATAGTTTATCAGGGTCAGTAAGTATGCCTGCCCTTTACTCTGGAGGGAGACACTATTTTTTCTTCCAAGGCTGTAAGCAAACCTGCCTTCTACTTTGGATACAAACGTCACTGAAAAGAGAATGTAGAAAGGCAGTCAGTTCTCTGCTTATAAGACATGCGGAAACATGAGATATGCATGGTTAATTGTTTCCCAATAAGAACAGAACAAGTATACCCACTATTACCATTACTGTTGAACATACTTCTGGGGGTCCTAACCAATGTTATGAGGAAAAGAATACAAACAAGAGTTTGGAAGAGATGGAAGTTAAGAAAGAAAATTAGCATTTTGTGCAAATGATAGAATCATAAACCTAGGAAGCAAAAGAACTTACTGACAAATTATCACAACTAAAAAGGAAATTCATCTGTTGGGCAAAGATCAATTTTTAAAAATCAATAGCAGCACTTACCAACTAGAAAATGTATAAAATACTTATTTTCATAATTTCAGCACTTGAAGCACTAAAAATCATGACATGTCTGAGGAGTTAATTTAACAATAAAACTCAAATCCTACTTAGAAAAAACTTCAAAACTTTGACAGAAGTCTGAAAAAGATGATTTAAATAAATGGAGATATATTCCATGATTCTGGAAAAAGTGAAAAATGAAATGTCTGAGGAATTAATTTAACAATAAAACTCAAATTCTACTTAGGAAAAACTTCAAAACTTTAACAGAAGTCTGAAAAAGATGATTTAAATAAATGGAGATATATTCCATGATTCTGGAAATTACAACGATAAAAATTCTTTCTAAATTTATCTATACAATGCATTTCCAGTCACAATTTTAGGGAATTAAGGAAAAAAAACCAAACTCAATAAACAACTTAAAATTTATTGGGAAGAATAGAGGTCCATGAATGGCCAAGTCAGTGTTATAAAAGAGAGATAATATATACATTGAAGTCATTACTCTAAAGGTGGTGTGATGTTAATATAAGAACACATGAACTACCAATTCAGGAAAACAGGGAGTTCAGAGATGGGTCTGTGCATATCTGACAACATATGTTACAAATAGGTCCCCATGAAGGATGCCCTACAGAGTAGGAGATGGCTTACTTTATGGAGAAAAATAAAAATGGATCCTGACAATGTACCACATTTAAAGGTGATTTGGAGGGGTGCCTGGGTGGCTCAGTGGGTTAAAGCCTCTGCCTTCAGCTCAGGTCATGATTCCAGGGTCCTGGGATGGAGCCCCGCATTGGGCTCTCTGCTCAGTAGGGAGCCTGCTTCCTCCTCTCTCTCTGCCTGCCTCTCTGCCTGCCTCTCTGCCTACTTGTAATCTCTGTCTGTCAAATAAATCAATAAAATCTTTAAAGAATAAATGAATAGAATTTAAAGAATAAATGAAATTTAAAGAATTTATTTCATTTATTTCATTTAAATGAAATAAATTTAAATTATTATTTCATTAATTTCATTAAATGAAATAAATTTAAATTATTAAATTTATTTCATTTAAAGAATAAATGAAAGAGTTAAATGTAAAAGGCAAACTATTAAGATCGTTTGTAATCTGGAGCAATGAAGGTCTTACTAATTAAAATTGAACACATACAAATCAAAAGGGAAAAAGTTCAATGAAGTTTTTACATTAAAATTAAGAATTAAATGTTTTTGCTAAAGAAAAACAAAAACAAATGTCATGGACAAGATTTGTAGAGAGATTATAAAAGGAAAGGATATTTTTATAATTGCTAAAACCAAAGAAAAACAAAAGATTATTAATATCTATTAGAAGTAGTTGCTTTATGTGTAACTAGCTAATTTCATGTAGCATAATGTCCTTAAGATTCACGATATTGTCACATATTGGTGAATTTTCTTCTTTTTTAAGGCTGAATAATATCCCCTTATATGTATAGATCACGTTAAAAAAAAAAGATTTTATTTACCTATGTGAGAGAGAGAGAGAGAACAGGAGTGGTGGGGTAGGGGGTGGGAGAGGGGCAGAGGGAGAAGCAGACTCCTCCCTGAGCCAGGAGGCAGCTGCAGGGCTGGTCCCAGGACCCTGACATCTTGACCTAACCCAAAGTCAGATGCTTAACTGACTGAACCATCCAGGTGCCCTAGATCATGTTTTGTTTATTCATCTACGAAGGCACATTTAGGTTGTTTCTACATCTTGGCTGTCGTGAATGTCGCTTCAATGAATATGGAAGTGCAAATATCTCTTCGAAATGGCTAACAGTACTGTATTGTAAATAATAAACACATTGCATCCCTAAGGAGTACGGGAAATGAAATTGGGGTATAGAAATAAAAGACAAAAAGAAAAAGAATTTATTTCATTTGGGTTTTCAAATGTATTTTCATGAGTCGAGCAAATCATTCTCCAATGATTTTTATGATTTTCCCATATCTTGACTATTTGCCTCCTAAATTTCATTTTTAATATTTTTTTGTTTTGGCACTTTACTTTCTTGGTTAGATTGTAATAAGTAATCTATTTTATTGCTTTATTTAAACCACCAGCTTCTGAATTTATTTACTAACTCACTGTTTGTCTTCTTTTAATCAGTAAATTAAAAAAAATATCAGTTTATTTTTATTTTTAACTTCTTGGATTGAATAATTAGTTAATGCCATTTGTTTTTGCTTAGCAATGTGAATGCTTACGTTATACATTTGTGGGGTGCCTGGGTGGCTCAGTGGGTTAAGCCTCTGCCTTTGGCTCGGGTCGTGATCCCAGGGTCTTGGGATCGAGCCCCACATTGGGCTCTCCGCTCAGTGGGGAGCCTGCTTCCTCCTCTCTCTCTGCCTGCCTCTCTGCCTACTTGTGATCTCTCTCTGTCAAACAAATAAATAAAATCTTTAAAAAAATGTTTAAAAATTAAAGTTATACATTTGTAAAGTTATTTTTTAAAATCTATACTTTGTTATAGCTAAATCTCATAGGTTCTGATTTGGAGTGAGAACAGAAGTATTAGTCTGTATGTACTGGAACCAGATGGTATTTTCCAATTGTGAATATTTTGCTGTCTATGGAAGAGTAATTCTGGGGTAAAGTAGCATCTTCTCTTTTGAGCTCAAATAAATCTTGTTTCTTCATTTCCAACCTCCTGGATATGTTTATTTCATTGAATGACCACCAAATTAAACTCTTATTCTAATTTCAGTGAAAAGCCCTACTAATCACAATGGGGTTTATCTGCTGCTTCAGAATGAATAGCTTTCTGTTTTGGGTTTTGATTGTTTCCTTGAGCTTTGCCCTGGCTGTGGTGAATACTAGTCTTCTTCAATGCCTCCTCATAGAATGGGTAGTAGATTTTGATAGAATGAGCAACACAGGAGAGGAGATGAAGGAGAATGTAGGGATTCATATTACTTTCATTATCACCATTTTAAAAATTATATGATATTTGGGCTGGTTTTCATTTAGATCCAAAATTGTATGAAGGAGTTTTCATTTTTAATTTCCAGAAGGGAGGATTTTAAAAAATATTTTCTGCCTACTTCTAGTAGTATTATATTGGATGAGAGAAAATGACCCACATTATTTATTAATTTTGTAATGAATTTAAGTTTTCTTCGTTGTATAATATTTAGTTTATTTTTATGAAAGATCCATGGGCACTTAAAAAGAAGATATATTCTCTGTTTTAAGATACAGCACTTCATAGACTTTTGTATAACTCTGTTCTGGACTATAGTGTTAAAAGATAAACTGAGTCATAATAAAATATATTAAAGTTTTAAAAATTTTATTTGAGCAAAACTTCATTTGAGTTGGGCAGCCCCAAAGGAAAGTGGGTAGGAGTGCTTCACTGAGAGGAGCTAGAGTACTTACTTACATGGAAAAGGTGTGGAAGCAAAGAAAAGAAATGATCCATTGACTGTAGCTTAAAGCCTGATTGGCTTTTCGTAATTGATTGTCCTTAGGTTTCCATTTCCAAGCCTGGAGGCATTTACAGGTTTAGATTTTGGTTTGCTTATGTAGACCATGAGGGCTTTAGAGCCACCTCCATCTAATGGCCTCCTTATTTAATTAATTTAACAATTGAAACATGTGTTTGCCTTGTCCTCTTCCCACCACCTTCAGTAAAAAATTTACTGATTTGGACACCTTCGTTAAAGATGGAGTTTTATCCTCTATTTTTCATTCTCCTTTTTTGGGGGAGGGGTGGTTAGTTTCATAGAGATGTGTTGAGTAGAAAAACCTTTTCACTATTATCTTTGATTAGAAAGCCTCCCAACAAATACTTTAAAGTAAAATCTGAAAATAATAATGATAATGAAGACCAAGTTAAATATGTAGAACTCAAGAATTCATTTGCCTCGAGTGAAAGCAGAGAGCCTATGTTGCACTCATGTTCAATAGTAAAAATTCCTTAGAATACTTCATAGGACTCCTCCAATTCTCTCTTTGTACTAAAATTTTATTGTCCTAAAGTTTCTGATTTCTAGAATCTCCTTAGAGGACTGTTAGATTGAAGCCAATGTCTTAATTATTTATTTTTATAGGGTTTGGTTATAATGGGATTTGACCAATCAAAAAAACCCAACATTTGCATTTTAAAAATATTTAAAATATAATGTAAATATTATAGTCAAGTTTCTTAAATAAAGCCAATGAATACTCTCAATTGGTAAGGGAACTGATGCATCTTAAGTATAAAAATGGATTTTAGTGACACCTGAGTGGCTCATGCCTTCCAATCAGGTCACGATCCCCAGGACCTGGAATTAAGTCCCAGCTCAGGCTCCTTGCTCAGCAAGGCTCCTTGCTGAGCAGGGAGCTTGCCAGCTCCTCCCCTTGCTTGTGCACTTTCTCTATCTCCCCCTCCCTCTGACAAATAAATAAAATCTTAAAAATAAATATAATGGATTTTAATATATATTGGTAGTGGGTAAACAGTTATATAAATAATAATTATGAAAGAGAAAAAAAAACCCTGCATGAAGATTTTTTTCTTCTTTCAAAATCACCTGCTAGGAATACTTTAGACTGTGTTGTGTCACACACAGAATAAGCACTGAGTATTTGTTTTATTGAGTTGAACTGAACTGCCTTTGTAAACAAGTAAACAATGGTGAAGAATCAAGATGAAGGTAGAGTTATAGCACCCTATCATTTTAGATCAGGTTCTCAACCTCTGAAAAATATTTGGGTGTCCTGAATATGGCTTTAAGTTGAAGTTAAGAGGAGCCTTTAAAATATTCCAAATAAGAGGCTCTTGAAGAAATTGGATATGGAAAAGTCTGAGAAAGAAGCATTTTTAGGGTTTTGATGGTAAAAGTGATAACATCTTGCATTTATTGAGTGGATATTACATGTTGGGTCTCTTCCAAATGCTTTACGTTAGTCATAACTGCACATTTTATAGGGTTTTCATATGGAAGTGAGATTAGATTTATTCTTTAATTCTCCATCTGAAGAAATTAGGACCACACTATGGAAATTTGAGAGAGGCAGATTTAAAGTGAATATATGCATTTTAAAAGGAACCCACCAGAACTCTTTGCAATTGAAATGAAGATCTCCCAAAGTAGTGAGATTCCCTGTCATGGGAAGTGTCCAAAGGAGACACAGGTTCTCTTGCTGGCCTGGGACATTTTAGAGATAATTCATAATTCCAGTTGAAGGTTAGACTGAGTGACATAGAAAGCTCATTCCAATTCTGAAAATCTGAGATTCCAGGATTCATTTCTTGGATCTCTTTAAGGAAAGTAATGCATTTTTAGAAATAAAAATACAAGCTTTTTATATTAAAAAGTTGAAACTACAGCAAATTTAAACTTCTCTTAGATTTTGGGACACAGTAAAATAGTAAATTGCAGGCTAATTAGTATTTGATGAATAAAACCAGTAAAACACACTTGTCTCTAAAACATAGCCCTAGAAGAGAGTTTTACTCTACTGTTAACTTGGCCAATAACCAATATACAACTCCTGTTAGTTTATTGAAAAGACAGCAAGCATGCTATGAGACTATAAAATATTCTTTTTATAGTTCCACTTATCAACAATTAAATACATGTAATATATAAATCTAGCTCTTTAGATTTTCCCTCTCTCTTTCCCTCCCTCCTCTCAGTCTCTGTTTCTGTCTCTCTCTTCTTGTTTCTCAAGTAATTCTTCCAAACACAGAATTTCCTTTTAGGAACTCATGGAAACAGAAATGCCATAAAGGCAAAATATGATTAGAATTTTTGGTTTTCTCAGAGGATTACAGAAATGGACTCATCTTTTATTACACTCTAGCATCCTTAAATGATGATGTGTCTTAGTACTTTTCTCTACATTACTTTTAGTATTTTTTTATTTGTAAGTGATTTACAGTTTACTAAGCAATTTCACCTACATTGTGATCATCTTTACTCCCACTATAGTATAGCTGATTTAACAAATATTTACCAGCATTCATTATCTTTTGCCTTTTGCATGTGTACACTTTTTATTTTACATTTCAAACTTTTCAGTGTGTACAAGAAATTACTATGGCATATAATTTCTCTCATGGGTTTTTTTCTTTTTCTGGTCAAGAACAATCTCTTTTTTGGGAAGCTTTTGATTCTCTGCATGTTAGTCACCATCCTGAACATTTCACTTTCAGAGAACATTTTAAATAAAGAACAATGTTTCTGTGATTACAAATCAATTTAACAAAATTTGTAGAGCTTGAGATGCTGTGTGTTCAGCTAGATTTACTCACTAGCTCAATGTCTCACTCTTACACAAAAGACTTGTCATGCACAAATTGGGCAAAACTATTGATAAATTAATACATGGCATGAACCTTTTGGATGCTTAGAAGTACTCAACATGATGAATGTTGCATTGGGAATGACATGGCCCAGCTCTGTGTCAAAGAAAGAACTGACTTTCAGTTGTTGGGAACTGCTTTCATGTTTGGAGTGGTTATCTGAAGTTGATGTTGACAGGAACATGATATTTTATGGGGCTTTAGAGATCTTGATAACATGGAAAATATTCCTTGTGAAGTTAGCAGAATAAAGAATGGGTTTCTTCCTTAACTCTGTGGTTCTGAGGCCATGCATTTTATGGCCCCAGTAGTAGCTGGGTTATGAGTAATTTTGAAGGAGACTCTGGAGGTTTGTCTGTACTTTGGAGGTATGGGTTGAGTGCTTTAGAATCTAATGAAGTGTTTCTCTGAAGCTATCAAGATCCCTAGTATGGTGAACTTTTTTGGCAACCAAGATTTCATTTAAGAATAATACTATGCAGCCATCAAAAGAAATGAAATCTTACCATTTGCGATGACATGGATGGAACTAGAGCATATTATGCTTAGCGAAATAAGTCAACTGGAGAAAGACAACTATCACATGATCTCCCTGATACGAGGAAGTGGAGATGCAACGGGGGTGGGGGTTAAGGTGGTAGGAAAAGAAAAAATGAAAGAAGATGGGATCGGGAGGGAGACAAACCAAAAGAGACTCTTAATGTCATAAAACAACCTGGGGGGGTGGGGGGGAGAGGGGTTGGGAGAGGGTGGTGGGGTTACATTATATGTTTAAATAAAGCTTAAATTAAAAAAAACTAATTATAAAAAAAAAGAATAATCAGAGCTAGCACATTGGGGGCATAGTAGATTTTGTGGTAAAAATCTCAAATAACTGATGTCTTTCTGCAGAGTTTGATTGATTGCCTAGAGGCACTGAGACTTTGTAATAGATAAATAAATAGATAATCAATTTCCTATTACCAAGGAGTTACCAAATCCAATTCCTATTTACCAAGTAAATAGATAATCAATGAAATCAATATTGATTTCAATCAATAGATAATCAATAGATAAATCAATTTCCACCATTTAAACCGGAGTTTGACACAAATCCCTAGATGTGCTATGTGCAATTTGCATCTAAGCATAAAAGTCATAGAATTATGACTCATTCTTCTTACCTATCCAGAATTAGTAGTTGAATTGTTTTTCTCTAAGTCTAGAGAGCAACTATAACCCAGAAGATGGGTGCAGCCTTTTAAGTTTTACCAATAAATTGTTCAAGAACTAAACTGGTATCATGATATTTTCAAGCTAGTTTTTATAAAGACTCTTTAGAGAGTGTTAGGATTTTCATAGCATTTTGCTATTACAGAGTTGTGGTAGGTGACTCAAAGTTAAAAATAAGTTTGGTCTAGTGCATTAAACTTTGTTTCTTCGTAATTATCCTAAACTGGGTGTCAGTCCATATCATTATAAATAAAAGCCTAAAACACAAAATGAATGGAATTTAAGAGTAGACAGTATTATTATACCCAGAAAAGAGGTATAGAATCTCTGCAGTAGCCTCATGAATTAAAAAGAAAGTATTTTATTTTTCCTTGGAAGAGCTTAAATTCTCAATCTGCTGTTATAATGAAAACTATAGAGTTGCAAAGGACCTTTTGGATCATTAGGTAATGCCTTATTTTGGAGAGTTAGAAACTGAGGCTTAGAGAGGCAAGTGACTCATCCAAGGTCAGGAGCTAGCTAATGGTCGAGCTGGCTCTGATTCTAAGTCCAACAAGAATTAAATAATGCTTTAATTTCTTTGAGAGCATTTTAAGATTATGAAATTTCCTAGTTCTTCTGCTAGGCTGGTGGAAACTACTTCAGAAATGACTTTCTGGTGCACTAAGTCTTTTTTTCTTTTTCTTCCACTCCTAGTGTCTGCCCAACTTCATTTCCCTTTGTCTACTCCTCCAAACATCTCTAAGATTTTTCTGCAGGCCCAGACCCACCCGATTTTCTGGCTAGATCTGAATGAGTTAAGATATGTAATGTAGTCAGTCCTATTATCTTCTGCCTCCAGCTAGGGACACTTTGGCTTAAACCACCATCTCAGAACTGTTTATTGTTCTTAGAAGATATCATTTGACATCTTATTTTCTATTTGGAGTAAAAAGCAATGAATGGAATGGATAATCTATCATTGGCTTACTTATTCAACAAATATTTATTGAGAAATTACTGTGGGCCAGACTTTGTGCTAGGAAGTGGGGATACAAAAATGAATAATCCATGATGCATGCCTTCAAGGACTTGGCAGTCTAGTTACAGGGATATAATGTTGTATGTGTCTCCTGGAGGCTCAGGTGAAGCTCAGTTGATGCAAATTACCTCTCTCCTACCAGGGAGCCCTTAAATACAACATGGTTCACACCAAATATTCCGTACCAATTTTTAAAATTTTTATTTAACAAATACACAGCACCATGTGCCAGGCACTATTTCAAGAACTTTACAACTGGTAATTCATTCAATCTTCAGTTAACCCTAAGAGGTAGGTTCTATGGTTATTCCCACTTGAAGAAACAGGCAAAGAGAAGTTAAGTAAATTGCCTAAAGCCCCAAAGCTAGTAAGTGGTGAAATTAGGATTTGAGCCCAGGTAGTCTGTGTGCTTAACCACCACATTAAGGGTATAGACTAAATGAAGAAGGAGCACTGATGAATTCCATTTTTTGTAATAAAAAAAGGGAGGAGAACAGAAGGACTTGAGAGCTTCGGGAAATTAGTTTAAGAAAAGATTCAGAAAATGAAAAGGGTGCTTTGATAACTTTTGAAGATTTGATGTGCTGGTCTGTTTGCCTACAGTAAACTGTAGAAATCTAGTTAGGTAAATGTCTGGTGTGCTTATTTTGAGATCCAACAGAAAACAGTTAGCCTGGGAAAATGGCATCAGATTTTCATTTAAACTTTCCCCCTTTCCTTGGTGAGTATCAGCACTATCCATTCAGCCTCCCCAACCACAACCAACAGTCTAACATTATTGGGCACTCATTGAAGTCACCTGTGGGAAACTTTTAAAAAATCCTGGTATGTGGGTCAGAGTCTGGCCCAATTAAACCAAAATCTCTGGGGTGGGAATTTTCTTTTTCTAAGTTTCCCAGGCAATTCCAATGTGCAGCTATGTTTGGGAACCATAGCTTCAAGTGCTTTTCAAACTTTAGCATGCATTGGAATCCCCTAGAGGGCTTATTAAACATGGATTGCTGGGCCCCATATCCAGAGCTTCTCCTTTAGAAAGTCTGGAGTGAGGTTAGAGAATTTACTTTTCTACAAAGATCCTAGGAGATGCTTATGCTTCTATTCCAGGTACCCTGCTTTAAGAAGGACTGGCCTAACCACTTCTCTTACTCCATAACCCCCTTTCTGATCACTCACAAAGTCTCTTGAATTCTACCTTCTAAATAACCTCATACCCAGCTTTTCTCTCCATTCATTTGTCTCTGGCCTAATTTTCCTCTCTTAAAATAGCTTTCTTCCTGGGTTCCTGTTTTCAGTCTTACCCATTGAAATTAATTTCCTCATTGCTGCCAGAATAATCTTTCTAAAAATATGTGTATTATGTGACCATGACTGCACAGGTTTGAATCGTTTGAAACGTGAAATCCAATGACTCTTTTATAGTCCACTGTATTTCTATTAGTTATTGGTTATATTCTAGCCGACTTTCTTGGTTCTTTCCTGACCCTCAGGAAAAACTTAGCACCTCTTTTCCATCTTGTACAGCATTGAATCTGTACCTCTGTCATAGTATTCATATGTCATGCAGTGATTATTAGAGAGAAGTCTTCCCTTCTTCACTGTGTAATAAGTGGGGACAGTATTGTGTGTTATTCATCATTGTATATCAAGGATTTTTAAAATTATGTTATGTTAGTCTCACCATACAGTACATCATTAGGTTTTTGTTTGTTTGTTTGTTTTTAGTTTGAAGCACTTTTTAAAAAAATATTTTTATTAACATATGTATTATTTGCCCCATGGTTAAGGTCTGTGAAACATCAGGCTTACACATTTCACAGCACTCACCATAGCCCATACCCTTCCCAGTGTCCATAACCCAACCACCCTATCCCTAAACCCCGGTCCCCTGGCAACACTCAGTTTGTTTTGTGAGATTAAGAGTCTCTTATGGTTTGTCTCATTCCAGATCCCATCTTGTTTCATTTTTTCCTTCCCTACCCCCCACAACCCTCCACCCTGCCTCTCAAATTCCTCATATCAGAGAGATCATATGGTAATTATCTTTCTCTGATTGACTTATTCGCTAAGCATAATAACCTCTAGTTCGAACCACGTTGTTGCAAATGGCAAGATTTCATCTCTTTTGATGGCTGCATAGTATTCCATTATATATATACATATATATAAATATATACCATCTCTTCTTTATCCATTCATCTGTTTTTTTTTTCCATCTGTTTTTTTTTAATTTAAAAAATATAATGTAACCCCACCACCCTCTCTCAACACCCCTCCCCCCCCACCCCTCAGTTTGTTTT
>ML108793.1:0-36663 GCA_003697995.1 Taxidea taxus jeffersonii | reverse complement strand
CCCCTCAGTTTGTTTTATGACATTAAGAGTCTCTTTTGGTTTGTCTCCCTCCCGATCCCATCTTGTTTCATTTATTCTTTTCCTACCCCCTTAACTCCCCCCCCTGTTGCATCTCCACTTCCCCATATCAGGGAGATCATATGATAGTTGTCTTTCTCCAATTGACTTATTTCGCTAAGCATAATACCTTCTAGTTCCATCCATGTCGTCGCAAATGGCAAGATTTCATTTCTCTTGATGGCTGCATAGTATTCCATTGTATATATATACCACCTCTTCTTTTTTTTTTTTTTAAAGATTTTATTTATTTATTCGACAGACAGAGATCACAAGTAGTCAGAGAGGCAGGCAGAGAGAAAGGAGGAAGCAGGCCCCATGCAGAGCAAAGAGCCGGATGTGGGGCTCGATCCCAGGACCCTGGGATCATGACCTGAGCCGAAGGCAGAGGCTTTAATGCACTGAGCCACCCAGGCGCCCCATACCACATCTTCTTTATCCATTCATCTGTTGATGGATATCTAGGTTCTTTCCATAGTTTGGCTATTGTGGACATTGATGCTATAAACATTCAGGTGCACATGCCCCTTCAGATCACTACATTTGTATCTTTAGGGTAAATACCTAGTAGTGTGATTGCTGGGTCATAGGGTAGCTCTATTTTCAACTTTCTGAGGAACCTCCATGCTGTTTTCCAGAGTGGCTGCATAAGCTTGCATTTCCACCAACAGTGTAGGAGGTTCCCCTTTCTCCACATCGTCTCCAACATCTGTCATTTCCTGACTTGTTCATTTTAGCCATTCTGACTGGTGTGAGGTGATATCTCATTGTGGTTTTGATTTGTATTTCCCTGATGCCCAGTGATGTGGAGCACTTTTTCATGTGTCTGTTGGCCATCTGGATGTCTTCTTTGCAGAAATGTCTGTTCATGTCCTCTGCCCATTTCTTGATTGGATTATTTGTTCTTTGGGTGTTGAGTTTGCTAAGCTCTTTATAGATTTTTTTTTTAACTTTATTTAAGCTTTATTTAAACATATAATGTAACTCCACCACCCTCTCCCAACCCCTCTTCCCTCCACCCCCCTCAGTTTTATGACATTAAGAGTCTCTTTTGGTTTTTCTCCCTCCCGATCCCCTCTTCTTTCATTTTTACTTTTCCTACCACCTTAACTCCCACCCCCATTGCATCTCCACTTCCTCATATCAGGGAGATCATGTGGTAGTTCTCTTTCTCCAGTTGACTTATTTCGCTAAGCATAATACGCTCTAGTTCCACCCATGTCATTGCAAATGGTAAGATTTCATTTCTTTTGATGGCTGCATAGTATTCCATCGTATATATATACCACTTCTTCTTTATCCATTCATCTGTTGATGGACATCTAGGTTCTTTCCATAACTTGGCTATTGTGGACATTGCTGCTATAAACATTCGGGTACACGTGCCCCTTTGGATCACTACGTTTGTATCTTTAGGATAAATACCCAGTAGTGCAATGGCTGGGTCATAAGGTAGCTCTATTTTCAATTTTTTGAGGAACCTCCATGCTGTTTTCCAGAGTGGTTGCACCAGCTTGCATTCCCACCAACAGTGTAGGAGGGTTCCCCTTTCTCCACATAGCTCTTTATAGATTTTGGATACCAGCCCTTTATCTGATATGTCGTTTGCAAATATCTTTTCCCATTCTGTCAGTTGTCTTTTGGTTTTGTTGACTGTTTCCTTTGCTGTGCAAAAGCTTTTGATCTTGATGAAGTCCCAATAGTTCATTTTTTCCCTTGCTTCCCTTGCCTTTAGCATTGTTCCTAGGAAGAAGTTGCTGCGGCTGAGGTCGAAGAGGTTGCTGCCTGTGTTCTCCTCAAGGATTTTGATGGATTCCTTTCTCACATTGAGGTCCTTCATCCATTTTGAGTCTATTTTCGTGTGTGGTGTAAGGAAATGGTCCAATTTCATTTTTCTGCATGTGGCTGTTCAATTTTCCCAACCCGATTTGTTGAAGAGACTTGTCTTTTCCATCGGATATTCTTTCCGGCTTTGTTGAAGATTAGTTGACCGTAGAGTTGTGGGTCTATTTCTGGACTCTCTATTCTGTTCCATTGATCTATGTGTCTGTTTTTGTGCCAGTACCATACTCTCTTGATGATGACAGCTTTGTAATAGAGCTTGAAGTCTGGAATTGTGATGCCACCAACTTTGGCTTTCTTTTTCAGCATTCCTCTATTTGGGGTCTTTTTCTGGTTCCATATAAATTTTAGGATTATTTGTTCCATTTCTTTGAAAAAAATTAATGGCATTTTGATAGGGATTGCATTAAATGTGTTGATTGCTTTAGGTAGCATAGACATTTTCACAGTATTTGTTCTTCCAATCCATGTTGGTCAGCTTCTTTATTCTCCATCATTTGGTCTTCTATGTCACTAATTCTCTCTTCTGCCTCATTTATCCTAGCAATAAGAGCCTCCATTTTTGATCGCACCTCATTAATAGCTTTTTTAAAAATTTCAACTTGGTTAGATTTTAGTTTTATTTTTTCTCCAGAAAGATAATTTATTTCTCCCGAAAGGGATTCTCTAATATCTTCCATGCCTTTTTTGAGCCCAGCTAGCACCTTGAGAATCATCTTTCTGAACTCTAGTTCTGACGTATTACCAATGTCCATATTGGTTAATTCCCTAGCCATCGGTACTGCCTCTTGTTCTTTTCTTTTTGTGGTGAGTTTTTCCGCCTTGTCATTTTCTCCAGATAAGAATAGATGAATGAGGGAGTAAAATACTAAAAGTGTGGCCAAGATCCCAGAAAAATATATGCTAACCAAATCAGAAGAGACCAGAAACCAGGGGAGAAGTAAGGGGGAAAAATAACAAGTAAAAATATACGTATGTATTAGACTGGTGAATAGAACAAAGTCACCCACTTGATTTTGGGTATATTCAGGTCTCTTAGAAGACAATACCTCCCAATATTTTAAAGAAAGAAAAACTTATATATATATCGACAAAAATAAAGATGAACACAATGAAGGGATGGACTATGACTGTAAAGATGAAAATTAAAAAGATTTTAAGAAAGGAAATGATAAGAAGTCAGTTGGGGAAATAAAAAAGAGAAGAGAATGTTTGGCAACTAGTACAAAGCCATGTGCTGGATTTAGGGTATATTGTGATCTATTAGAAGAAATTGTATCCCAAAATTTTAAAGGAAAAAAACCTTGTATACAAAAAAAATTTTGTATACAAAAAATAAGGTTGAAGGGATAAAATATGACTATAACAATGAAAATTTTAATGGATTGTTTTAAAAAGGCATTGGTAAGATAAAATTGTTAAAAAACTTTAAAAAAGGAAAGAGGAAAAATTAAAAAAATAGAATAAGAAAAAAATAAAATTTCAAAAAATTTAACTTTGAAAGACTAAAGGATCATGGGAAAAAAGCCATGAATTCTATGTGTTGCTTTCCCCTAGATTTGGAGTTCCATAGTTCGCATTGATCGGTGAACTTGGTCTTGCCTGGATGTCCTTGCTGATCTTCTGGGGGAGAGGCCTGTTGCAGTGATTCTCAAATGTCTTTGCCGGAGGTGCAATTGTACCACCTTCGCCAGGGGCCAGGTTAAGCAATCTGCTTCAGTTTGTTCTTGGTGGCTTTTTTTTCCTGAATGCTTTCTGTACAGCTTTGGAGGACAGGAATGAAATTGGCAGCCTCCCAATCTCTAGCCAGTAGGAGCCAAGAGCTCGGGGCCCTACACCTCCGTGCGTCCTCATAGAAAAGCAGTCAATCCCTCTCGTCCCCCTGGTCTCTGGTGGCACTTTGTGCTCTGCCAGCCTGTGACCAAGTGTTTCTATCTCTGGTGCATGGCCCTCTTTGGAGTCTCCAATCCCAGTAGGTTCCTGCCACACATTCCTGCACCACTCCTCCTGTAAGAGGAAGGAGGAGGACTCTCTGGATCTGCCAATTGTGGGGTCCCTGCTTGAAGAGCAGTGTCTAGACTGTGCCTCCACTCATGCTTTAAGGTAACCCCAAGCTGAGAGCACACTTTTCAGCTCCATCTCTGCAGCTGGCTTCCCCTCTCTGATACCTGGCAGCTCTGCCACACTCAGACATCCCCAGGCTTTCTGTGTCCCCAGGGGTCCTGAGACCACACTGTTCCTGCAGGGTCTCCACCCCTCCCCCCACTAAGCCTCTGGAGTGACGTCCCTCAGCGGAGCAGACTTCTAAAAGTTCTGATTTTGTGCTCTGCTGCTCTCTCACTTGCTGGGAGCTGGCCCCTCCCCCACAGTCTATCTTCCTGCACGTCTTACCTTAGGCAAAGTGATCGATTTTTTGTTCCTAGAATTGCTGGTCTTCTCTTCTATCTCCTGTTGAGTTTGTAGGTGTTCAGAATGGTTTCATAACTAGCTGAACTCCTGGAACCTGATGATATTTCAGTCTCTTATTCCTCTGCTATCTTGCTTCCTTTCTCTTTTTCTTCTTTTTTAACATATTGTTTGATCAGGATCGAAATAAGGTTGATGCATTTAGGTTACTTGCTATGTCTCTTAAATATCTCTTAATCCTTAAATTCTCCTTCAATCTATTTTTTTTTCCTGTCCTTGAAGATTATTTGTTGAAGAAATGCATCTTTTGTCTTGTAGATCTTCATAGTCTAGAATTTTTATATCAGATTGTTTCCTATGGTGTCAAATAACAAGTTTTTCTGTCTGCTGTGAATTGGTAGTTAGATTTAGAGGTTTGGTTCAGATTCAGTTTCACCTTTTAAAAAAAAAAATACTACATAACTAATGTGTATTTCCACCAGTAGATGCATAGTATCTGGATGTCTCTTTTTTTGTGATGCCATTAGCCATTGATGCTCACTTCTCAGATCCATTAATTCACTAGAGGTAACAAAAATCTGTCAGTTCATCTTTACTTATTAGCTGTGATAATTATAAACAGAAACTCCCTCACCAACTATTGTATATCCAGGGGTATAGTATGTTTTAAAACAGCAGAAAAAATTCTGGATTCTTTCCCTTTTTTTTACCAATTTTCAAAATAACGAATTAATATCCTAAGATCCTCAAAGGATGACCAGTTGTTATTATCTTTGAAATGTTATTATGAACTCATGGATATAAAATTTTTAATTTTTCTGTCGGTTACAATTTTCTTTATTGATACTCAAATTTTCCCATCTTTGTCTAATGAGAGCCTCTTAAAGTTGGCCCTTGAATCCTTTTCACACAACTCTAGTAGTCTTTGATGGTTTCCTAGCATATTGGTATATGGATAAGAAGTAATATTCTAGGCTTATCTTATGTTTTTCTGCTCCAGATATAGTAATGAATAATATTACCATTATTTTTAATGAAGGAAAGTTTTAGTGTCAACTTGAATTGACTAATGAAAGTCACTTAATAGATGATCCTGGCATACAAGTTCTCAAAGAATATTTGGTGAAGATAGAACTGAAGGTCCCTTTTAAACCAACATTTGGGAAGTGAGCCTCTTTTTTTTTAAAGATTTTATTTATTTATTTGACAGACAGAGATAACAAGTAGGCAGAGAGGCAGGCAGAGAGGAGAGGGGGTAGCAGGCTCCCCACTGAGCAGAGAGCCCGATGCGGGGCTCGATTCCAAGACTCTGGGATCATGACCTGAGGCAAAGGCAGAGGCCTTAACCCAATGAACCATCCAGGGGCCCGGGAAGTGAGCTTTTGAGGGAGTGATGGTCATTCCTATTTGTGTTCTTTGGACTGATTTGAAACATTTAATGGCTTCATTTATGTGGACAGATAAGACCACAGATAATTGGGGGGAAAAAGTCAATTTTTACCTATTGGGTCTATTTATCTTATCTGTCCTTTTTATATAGTTAGCCCTGTCTACAGACCTAGTCCCCTGAAGCCTCTTTTTTTTTTTTTTCCATTTCTCTGCTTTGGTCCTTTGGGACTGATTATCTATGGGGGTATTTTATTTGGCTCTTGAGCTTCCCTCCTCCCTGGAAGCTTGCTTCCACCTCTGCCTAGGCTTCTTGCTACATAAGATGTGCACGGCCCCACCTCATTCCTCATTTAAGCTGGCTTCTCAGGACCCCAGCCTGGGTAGACATCTGTTCTCTCTTATTCTTATGGAGGAATTTGAATATTTTCAACAGTATAATATGACAATAGATAGTACACCTGGAAAGATGATATTATATGACTTTGCCAGCTATTTTTTTGTGAGAGAAGAAAGATACTACCTTGGACCAAAAGCCTGTAATTTTTTTTTAAGAATACACACACACACACACACACACACACACACACACATATATATATATTTAAGATTTTATGTATTTATTTGAGAGAGAGAGAGAAAGTGAGGGAGAGGGTGAGAGGATTTGAAGCAGACTCTGCATTGAGTGCAGAGCCCAGCACCAGGCTCCATTCCACAACCTTGAGATCATGACCCGAACCAAAACCAAGAGTCAGATGCTTGACTAACTGAGCCACCCAGGCACTCCAAGAATAATTTTTACTATAGAAAAAAGAAGGAAATCTCCCAAACTGAAAACTTCTGATTTATTTATCTGTTTTAAAGGAGAGGTGCTACATCTGATTCTGATGACTTTGAATTGTATTCCAGTGTTTGCATACTTTACAAAAGGAAGTACAGAAAACTTCTCATTGCCTCATATCAAGTAAAAGGAAAACATTTGTGGAAGCCTTTCCTAAGTATGTTATTCTTCATTCATTATGGACTCCATGTTTCCTCAGTGAGCTTGGTTGCCTAAAAACATTAAGAATCCACATGATAATTAGACAGTCAGTTATATAAGACACCTCAAAGTTGTAATTAATTCTCTGATAGAACATATAAGCAATGAGGTGAATTTACAAAGAAATGGTAGCAGAATCTGAGAAGAGATGTTAAGAAAAGACATGATATTGTATCTAGAAAGATTCACAAATCATGCACTTGACCTTTTAATAGTTCAAATCCTAAAGGTCGATTCAACAACAATAACAATATCAATCATGTAGTTATTATTTATTATATGTCAGTCACTATTAATACCTTATTCATTTACTGCATTTAACTTTCACAGTGGCCCAGAAGGTAGGGATTCTCCAATTATGCAGAAAAGAATGAAGTCTTACTCAGCTAGTTAGTGATGGAGCAGAAATTGAAAATCATAGTTGCCTGAATAGAAGGTTCACGGTCTTTCCATTAACACTATACTATCTTGAAATTGCCTTAAGAGGGTAAAAATGTGCTTATATTCATGCACTAACTCCATCTCCTATTCCTTTTTACTTTATGTTGCAATAAAATAAAATCTAATTTCTGACGTTTATGTCATACTTGTTGGATATTAATATAATATGACTAAATAAAATTAGTGTATATACTAATAAACACAGTATATTAATATAATATATATAAATATACTATAGTATATTAATATAATGACTAATAAAATTAGTATAATAACTTCAGAATAAGTAATTTCATTTATGTTGGCCATTATGTGTGTTCTAGCAGTCAGAAGAAACATCAATTTTAATATTATCTTTACTTTGCTTAAAGCATTGTTAACCAAAAATACATTCACATTTATCCCATGAAAGTTTTCAGACTACAATGAATAATGTATTCTTTAAATATAATGTAGTAAACTATAAAATAGGGCATAATTATGTTGAGTGCTTTATGGTATTTAATATCAAGATCTGTCATAATGTCAAATAGCAAAAGGGAATGAAGCCACATATATGATGCAAAATCATTTATCTTTTATGAATCTGGTGAAACAAGTACTAATGAGGTACTCTTTGGAGAAGATAATGTAGTATCTTTGGTGCCCCACCAATGAAAATATATTGACTCAGAAAAAAAGAAGTTGTGATAAACTTGAAAAATTAAATGCTAGAAATCTTAAATTTGTGTCAATGCAAAAATTTTGGTTGAGAATCACCACTTACTACTACTTCTTTTTTTTTTTTAAGATTTTATTTATTTATTTGACAGACAGAGATCACAAGTAGGCAGTGAAACAGGGAGAGAAAGAGAGAGCGAGAAGGAAGCAGACTCCCTGCAGAGCAGAGAGCCCGAGATGGGTCTCGAGCCCAGGACCCTGGGATCATGACCTGAGCTGAAGGCAGAGGCTTTAACCCACTGAGCCACCCAGGCGCCCCCACTTACTACTTCTTAATTTAAATCACCAACATATTTTCTAATAGTCAAACTAAGTTTTGC
Source organism: Taxidea taxus jeffersonii (assembly GCA_003697995.1). Lineage (NCBI taxonomy): Eukaryota > Metazoa > Chordata > Mammalia > Carnivora > Mustelidae > Taxidea > Taxidea taxus. The sequence goes on along the minus strand of ML108793.1, from coordinate 28,449 downwards.
ATGATGCTGGACTATCCCAATATTGTTGAATAAAACAAATTTTCTGGAAAAAATTTGATTAAATCTGATTTAAGAATACACAGTTAATTAATTCCTATAAAGTACTAAAATATTTTTTAAATGTTCTGCTTTTCTGGAAGCATTTGTTATTTATTATAATCAAAAGATTTAATTGAAAACCATTGTTTTGATGATTTTTTTGTTTTGTTTGTTTTTTTGATGATTTTTTTGTTTTGTTTGTTTTGTTTTGATGATTTATTATGAAGTTTTGCTACACCAGTGATAGATTAAGTTCAAATGTTAAAAGCACCTTTGATTCTCTAAAGAATGTGTATAGTAATGGTCTTTTAAATAGCAATAATCAAGAAGTTTTTATTTTAAAATGGTTCATTTGATCAGTGGAATTCTTTTTTCCTGGGTATGATTCTTCTAAAATGTGGCTGAAACAAAACAACACAAGCAAAAACTAAACAAAAAACATCGTTACCAGCTGTTTTGAACTGAATGTTTATGTCTCCACAAAATATGTATGTTGAAATACTACCCCAAGTGTGATAGTATTAGGAGGTATGGCCTTTGGGAAGTGATAAGGTCATGAGGTTAGAGGCTCAATCGATGGAATTAGTGCCCTTGTAAAACAGTCCTCAAGGAGCTCATCACTGTTTCTGCTCTGTGAGGATACAAGGTGAAGTTGGCTGTTTACTTCCTCAGGAAAGGCTCTCACCAGAATCTGACTGATGGAATCATGATCTTAAACTTCCACCCTTCAGAACTGTGAGATAGTAAGTTTCTCTTGTTGATAAGCCACCTAGTTCTTGGTATTTTTTATAGCAGCCCAAGCTAAGATACCAACTACATTAGTTTCCTAAAGCTGTGATAACAAATTGCCACAAACTTGGTGGTTTAAAACAACAGAAATTTATCCTTACAGTTCTGGAAGCTAGAAATATGAAATCAAAATGTAGGCTGGGCTGTGCTTTCTGCTAAAGGTTCTAGGAGAGAATCTTTTCTTGTCTCTTCCAGATGCTTGTGTCCCTAGGCATCCCTTGGCTTGTCACTGCATCACTCCAACTTCTGTCTCTGTTTTCCCATGGCTGCCTTTACTCCCTGTGTCTCTCTCCTCTGTGTTTCTTTTAAGAACGGTTGTCATTGAACATGAGGCCTACTGGATAATCCAGAATGTTCTTATTTTGAGATTCTTAAGTACATATGCAAAGATGCTTTTTCCAAATAAGGTGATATTCACAAGTCCCAATGATGAGGATGTAGACCTTTTGGAGCCATCATCACCACTGTAATAACTTTACCCAAACTTTATGTTTATAGTTCAAAAACAGGCTTTGGGATTTGTAAACTGGAATTAAGTGTTGGCTCAACCACCCACTAGCTGTGTGATATTTGGCAAGTTACTAGTTTAGTGTGTACATTTGGAAACTAAGGTTAAAAATAGTCATCATGGGGGTGTCTGGGTGGCTCGGTAGGTTAAGCATCTGACTTTTGATTTTGGCTCAGGTCATGATCTCAATGTTGTGAGATTGAGCCTTGTGTTGGGCCCCATGCTCAGCAGGAAGTCTGCTTCTTTCCTCCTTTCTTTCCCTCCCCCACTCCCTCCACTCTCTCTAAAATAAGTAAGTCTTAAAAAAGTTATCATAGAGGATTGATGGATGTAAGAATTGATGAAAAAGGGATTGACCTTTTTCTTCTTGCTTATTGAGTGGATTTCTTTTGACTATCCACATTTTACTTGGTCACTCTTATTTGACCCCTCTGTGTCATTTGACATTATTGACCACTTTCCATTAAAAAAAAATTTTTTTTTTAAAGATTTTATTTATTTATTTGTTAGAGAGAGAGCATGCGCGAGCACAGGCAGACAGAGTGGCAGGCAGAGGCAGAAGCAGGCTCCCTGCTGAGCAAGGAGCCAGATGTGGGACTCGATCCCAGGACGCTGGGATCATGACCTGAGCCGAAGGCAGCCGCTTAACCAACTGAGCCACCCAGGCGTCCCAACCACTTTTCATTTTTTAAAAAAGGTTGTATTTAAGAGAGAATGAGAGAGAGAGAGAGCATGAGGAGGGGGAGGGTCAGAGGGAGAAGCAGACTCCCTGCTGAGTAGGGAGCCTAATGCCGGTCTCCATCCTGGGACTCCGGGATCATGACCTGCCCATAGGCAGCCACTTAACCAATTGAACCACCCAGGCACCCCCCCTTAAAAAAATAGTTTTTATTTATTTATTTGACAGAGAGAGACACAGCGAGAGAGAGAACACAAGCAGGGGTAGTGGGAGAGGGAGAAGCAGGCTTCCAGCTGAGCAGGGAGCCCAATGAGGGGCTTGATCCCAGAACCATGGGATCATGACCTGAGCTAAAGGTAGATGCTCAATGACTGAGTCACCCAGGTACCCCAACCTCTTTCCATTCCTTGAATATATTTACTTTCTTATCCTCTAAGACATCATGCTTTCCTGATTGTTTTCTACCTGCCCTGACTACACTTTTTCTTTCTTGTGCTCTTATCTTCCATCTTAAATATTGATTTCCTAAGGTTCCTAGTACAGGCTTACTCTTTAATTATGCTATAAACTTTCTCCAGGTGACTTAACCTGTTCCTAGGTTTTCAATTAATGCCTGCTCTGTGATGATGCTGAAGTGTACCTCTCCAGGTCAGATATATCCCTTTCAGCTAGAAACCTCTATGTGAGTGCCTCCTTGGCTTCTATGCTTAGGCATCCCACCTCTAAGTCTTCATATTTCACATTCAAAGCTAAACCATAATTCTTTCATCTGGAAGGAATTGTCATCTAGAAATCTATGTTTACCTCATAGGCATACTTATTGTTACTCTCCAGTCATATCGGCAACTAGTATTTCCCCAAATGTATCATACTCTTTTGCCCCTTCTTGTCTTTATCCATATCTTTGTCTGCTTAGAATGCTTTTTCCCAATTTTGTCAACACCTACCTATTGTTCAAGGCTTACGTCAAGCATCACTTCATTCCTTAAGATGACTGTTTACTCTTTTCTTTGTAACCCCACAGAATCTTATACCTATTTCCATCACATTAAATGGAAGTTTTTCTCCCCCATTAGACTATGAGCTCCCTGAAAAATAAGTATCAATGTCCCTTTCATCTTTGTATCTTACTTTTTAAAATAGTGTCTATCATACAATACTCAATAAACATTCATAAACATCTTGCAATTATTATTTTTGTGTTTAGCTTATTCTTTTTTTAATGAGTTTTTATTTTTTTATTTTTATTTTTTTATTTATGTTTTTATCCCCAGGGGTACATGTTTTATGTTTTTATCCCCTGTGAATTGCCAGGTTTACACATTTCACAGGATTCACCATAGCACATACCCTCCCCAATGTCCATAACCCCACCACCTTCTCCTGACCCCCCTCCCCGCAGCAACCCTCAGTTTCTTTTGTGAGATTAAGAGTCTCTTATGGTTTGTCTCCCTCCCAATCCCATCTTCTTTCATTTATTCTTTTCCTACCCCCCAAATCCCCATGTTGCATCTCCACTTCCTCATATCAGGGAGATCATATGATAGTTGTCATTCTCTGATTGACTTATTTTGCTAAGCATAATACCATCTAGTTTCATCCATGTCATCGTGAATGGCAAGATTTCATTTCTTTTGATGGCAGCATAGTATTCCATTGTATATATGTACCACCTCTTCTTTATCCATTCATCTGTTGATGGACATCTAGGTTCTTTCCATAGTTTGGCTATTATGGACATTGCTGCTATAAACATTCGGGTGCATGTGCTCCTTTGGATAAAGATACATTTGTATCTTTAGGGTAAATACCCAGTAGTGCAATTGCTGGGTCATAGGGTAGCTCTATTTTCAACTTTTTGAGGAATCTCCATGCTGTTTTCCAGAGTGGTTGCACCGGCTTGCATTCCTACCAACAGTGTAGGAGAGTTCCCCTTTCTCCACATCCTCGCCAGCATCTGTCATTTCCTGACTTGTTCATTTTAGCCATTCTGACTGGTGTGAGGTGGTATCTCATTGTGGTTTTGATTTGTATTTCCCTGATGCCCAGTGATGTGGAGCACTTTTTCATGTGTCTGTTGGCCATCTGGATGTCTTCTTTGCAGAAATGTCTGTTCATATTTTCTGCCCATTTTTTGATTGGATTATTTGTTCTTTGGGTGTTGAGTTTGCTGAGCTCTTTCTAGATTTTGGTTACTAGCCCTTTATCTAATATGTCGTTTGCAAATATTTTATCCCACTCTGTCAGTTGTTTTTTGGTTTTGTTAACTGTTTCCTCTGCTGTGCAAAAGCTTTTGATCTTGATGAAGTCCCAATAGTTCATTTTTTCCCTTGCTTCCCTTGCCTTTAGCATTGTTCCTAGGAAGAAGTTGCTGCGGCTGAGGTCGAAGAGGTTGCTGCCTGTGTTCTCCTCAAGGATTTTGATGGATTCCTTTCTCACATTGATGTCCTTCATCCATTTTGAGTTTATTTTCATGTGTGGTATAAGGAAATGGTCCAATTTTATTTTTCTGCATGTGGCTGCCAATTTTCCCAATGCCATTTGTTGAAGAGGCTATCTTTTTTCCATTGGACATTCTTTCCTGCTTTGTCAAAGATTAGTTGACCATAAAGTTGAGGGTCTATTTCTGGGCTCTCTATTCTGTTCCATTTATCTATGTGTTTGTTTTTGTGCCAGTACCATACTGTTTTGATGATGACAAATTTAGCTTATTCTTAAAAAGCACTTAATGATACCAAAATTTATTTGAGAACTATTATACATTTATTGAGAACTATTATGTCAGGCATCAGCTTTCTAAGAGGCCTTTTAATGTTGCTGGCCTACTGGCATCCATGTCCTTGTGTAATCCCCCCTATTAGCTATGGGTTGGACTTTTTAACATGCTGCTAATGAATAGAATACAGCATATGTGTTTGGCTGTCACTTCTGAGATTAGGTTAAAAAGAGAATGTGACTTCCATTCTGTTCATACTTTGTTGCTTCTCTCTGAGGAAGCAAGCTGCCATGTTGTGAGCTGCTCTGTGGAAAGCCTCATGTGACAAGGAACTATGAGTAGCCTCCAGCCAACAGGCGGAATGAACTAAGATCTTCAGTTCCACAGTCTGAGAGGAACTGAATCTTGCCAACCACCACATGAGTGAACTTGACAGCTGATTCTTCCCCAGTCAAGCCTTTACTTCAGCTCTGGCCAACACTTTGATTGCAGCCTTTGAGCAGAACCTGAACTAAAGGATCTTCATAACTTTATATATGGATTCCTCACCTGGGAACAGTGAGATGATAAATAGTTGTTGTTTTAAGCTACCAAATTTGGGTGTATTTTGCTATATAACAATATGTAATTCAAACCCATCATTTCAAGCAACTCACATGAATCAATCAATTAATTAATTAATCCTTATAACACTATGCATTGGAAACCATTTTAAACCCCATTTACAGATGAAGAAAACTGTACAGTTTTGCATCTGGGCAGTTTAGCTGCTCTCTGTTCATGTCTCAGAGGGGTATCATCAAGGTTTTGTCCAGGCTACAATTCTAATTTTGGGTTCAAGGTCGCTTCCAAGCTCTTTAAGGTTGTTGTCAGATTGCAGTTCCCTGTGGCTCTGTGATGAAGATTCCCATTTTCTTACTGTTATCCAGAAACCATTCTCAACTACTGGAGGTGCCCACAGTTCTTGCCACATGGTTTCTGCAGGCAGTTCACAACACAGATGTTTTCCTTTTTCCAGGCCATCAGGAGAATCTCTTCTGTCTCTAGACCCCCTTTTAAGAGCTCATCTGATTATAATGAATTCAAATAGTCTTCCTTTTGATGAACTCAGCTGATTAGGAATCTCAATTACATTGGCAAAAATCCCTTTGTCATATAACATAATACAATCATAGGAATGAAATTCTGTCCTATTCATAGTTTCACCAAGAGCATGGGTCATTGGAGATCATTTTAGAATTCTTCCAGTCATATATATTTCTACTTCTAGCCCTTCATTAAGTCTATTTTCATATAGTTGCAATAATGTAGTATATTTAGAGATATACACCCTACTGCCAACTCTATCATATCACAAGAATTTTCCATTATTGTTGGGTTTTATAACCATAAATTTAATAGGTTTATAATGTATTATATAAAATTAATTTGACAAATATCCCATACATTTTCATATCTGATTCTGGGGAGATTAAGATATTTACTTTTGGAGTGAGATAAGTTTCTTAACTTTTTTTGTCTCTGTTATTTTTAAAATGGAGATAGTCAAACTATTTATTTTATATTATCTTAAGATTAAATGAGAAGGTGCATATAAAATGCTTAACCTAATGACTGGGACATAATAAGCTTTTAAATTAACATCAACATCATTAGAATTACTACCATTTCTTCTGACTTCATTCTCATTTTACTCTAGATTCTTGTAGATCTATTTGATATAAGATTTCGTCTTGATGTCAATAAGAATGCAGATATATTTGGGATATGAAGAAGAATAATCAAATGGTAATTTGAGTTTTATTTACTAGCTGTGTGACCTCGAGTAAATCACTTGGCTTTCTCATCTATAAAATGGAAATAGCAATATGTATTTTTAAAAATATTTTATTTATTTGACAGATAGAGATCACAAGTAGGTAGAGAGGCAGGCAGAGAGAGAGGAGGAAGCAGGGTCCCTGCTGAGCAGAGAGCCGGATGCGGGGCTCAATCCCAGGACTCTGGGATCATGACCCGAGCCGAAGGCAGAGGTTTAACCCACTGAGCCACCCAGGAGCCCCAGAAATAGTAATATGTATTACATAGTTTCTTTGATAATGTATGTAAGAGAACAAATGCCAGTGATATAATTTATACCCAATAAATTAGTTTATTCATTTTGAAAGCTCAGAATATTCTAAGAACGTTGTACACATACTTATACTAAAGTCTTTATTAAGTAATTCATATTTCTATTATATTCAGAGTTTATGGAAAAAGTTTGTAAAAGATGGATCATACCATTAAGGAGAGTGATTTGAAAGGAATAAGACAATGAGCTGTTTTAAATTAGGGCTTTTTTTTTTTCATTCTAAGCAAGATCTGTAAACCAGAATAGGTATACAGAGTTTTACAGTGTCTATGTTTCTTAAGGATAACTTAATTAAACTTTTGTATACTGCTAAAAACGGTCACTTTCTGGGGTCCCTGGGTGGCTCAGTTGGTTAAGCACCAGACTCTTGATTTTGGCTCTGATCATGATTTCAGGGTTGTGAGACTGAACCTGTGTCTGGCTCTGTGTTGGGCATGGAGCTGCCTTGATTTTCTCTCTTTTTCTCTGCCCACCCCACACCCCATCTAAAAAAATTAAATTAACTAAAGATAATCACTTTCTTTAATAAATATTTTCTCAACTATTTTCCCTATAGAATTATAGAGGGAATAATACAGTTTCAGTTTGTTCAAAAGGAGCTTCTTTAGTTAATATTTGCCATGTCTATATCAGTTAGTTGCTATATTTTCAGTACATTCATTTTTATTTTTCATTGAGGTTTGTCATATTCCAGTCTTAAACATTCACATAGAAACTGTGGGCTAAAATGCTGAAATGTTCTGTAAACCATTGCATGCTAATTAAATTCAGTATTATTAGACTCCTTAAGCTTCTTTTTTCCAGGAAGATATCTAAAGATAATTGATGGAAATGTTATATTTAGAGAAACACTTAGACCTATCTGCATTATAAACACAAAAACAAACCAACTTGTAAGTTTCAGAACTAAGGATAATTTTGTGAGGAAAATGCTCACTGATATTTGGAAAGTTTGTAAATTTAGCTAAAAGTATTTTGTTTCAGTAAAAAATGGGAATGTCTCAAATAATCTTTTGTACTGTTGATGATGTTCTTTTACATTGAACAAATGATCATTTAAGAAGACAGGATTCTATAGGCTGTTGAGTACACAGCATGGTAGGGGGCCATTCTATGTGTTGGCTAAAAGCAGAGGGTCAGATTGGTTCTGTGTGAACCTGCCACTTGGTACCTCAGTTTCCTCATCTAAATGGGGAGTACATTGTCACTTAAAAGGGTTATGTGAGAAAACAATGATATCATCTTTATGGAGTGCTGAGGTTTAGTATATTATAAGTGCTCACAGTTAATTTTTATTCCATTACTATAATTTATGATATCATCTTCATAGACAGTTTCTGAAATGCTAAACCATTGCTTTTCTAATGCCTCCCTAATGGCATTTCTTTGAAGAAAACCTGATAATATTTAGTCATTAAATTGAACTGTGGCTGCCAGATCTCAATTCTGATGGGATTTCTCCATGTGCCAGTCCTCATTCTAGATGAGCATGAGGAAGGTCTTAGTTGGCCAGAAAAGGGATTATAAAGCTGTTTTCTTTTAAAAGTTAATGAATCGAAATCTTCCCAAAATGATTCATGAAAAGTTTTAAAAAATACTGTGATATTCACTATATAAAGGAAACTATGGGCTTAAATAGAGTGACATTTATCATCTCCTCCAACTTCTATTTTATAGAACTAGATGAACTATATTCAACTTAGACCAAACTCCTTTTGTTCCAAAATGATATGTATTTGTAACAGCTTCTCTTCCACAAGAAAGGTTTCTGACACTCCATAATGTCTTGTAGTTATATTACATACCTCTGGGAATCACTTCTGTCTCTGCCTTCCACTTTCCCTTAGTCATATGCTATATGGTTCCAGAACTCTTCTTCTGTAACTATCAAGATTTTTTGTACTGGACAGGAGAGTTGTTCTGATTCTGGTTTTACCTTTAGATAATCTCTCTTTGAATTTTTCATCTTGGTTTCTATGTTCTACAGCCCATGGAGGAGCATTATTCTACTCCATCCCTAGTCCTGGCTTCCAGAACCTTGGTTCTGGTAACTTATTGGGTAATCTTAGCAGGTAGTCTTTTATGTCCAGAGATAAGGAGTTAGCAAGTGCCCTAAATCTTGAGTATTCCAGTATAGAGGCTTTCCTGAAGAACTAAAAGTTTATGTGCATTTTTATGTAGAGAGGCCCAAGGTGTTTTTGTTGTTGTTGTTGTTTTTCTTTTTTAAGATTTATTTACTTATTTGACAGACAGAGATCACAAGCAGGCAGAGAGGCAGGCAGAGAGAGGAGGGGGAAGCAGGCTCCCTGGCGAGCAGGGAGCCCGAGACGGGGCTTGATCCCAGGACTCTGAGATCATGACCTGAGCCAAAGGCAGAGATCTAACCTACTGAGCCACCCAGTTGCCCCGAGAGACCCAAGGTTTTATGAATGAGGTCTTCTGGGTCAACTTAGCCCCCAACACCTCTTTACCAATCATGAGAAAATGAGATGATGCTGAAATTCTGGATACCTTTGATTGATGATAACAAGATTATAACAATTTCCATAAATGTCTCAAGTAAATACAGCCACACTCTAGGGCCTTGATTTGGAATTACATAGGCCCCTTGATATGATGAAACAAAATTTTGATATCCATCAAAATGGATATTTCTGAAGATCAGAAATTTCTGATTTCTGAAGATTAGACTTTTAAGAGTTAAAGAAATATCCAAAGATAATGCCCTTTTTCAGAGTTTATTTCCCCTGCCAAAACTTCTGATGAATTTGTTCTGAATCATACAGTTCCCCTGACCCAGCCTTCTTGCATCTAAAAGTACTCATGGATTACAGGTATACTTTTTAGAGAATTTCCCGGCCCAGTGATAGCTGGTTTCCTGTGGAATATGAAACAATGCCCTCTACAGTAATACTAGTGCCACAGTTAACAACTCTGTAGCCCTAGTCTGAATTATCAACACCAATTACTAAACTAGCACATTCTTTTGGAATACATTTTTTAACTCCATAATTTTTATCGTTAGGTTTTGTGGGATATACAGATGTATGGAATTCACAGAAACCATGAAGTGGTAAAACATGTTTTTGTTCTCTAATATATCAGAGAAGGAAGTGATCATTTCAGGTTGGGTGCAAATGGTTTTATAGGTGGGATAGATTCATGCTGGGGCTTGAACAATATTGAGGGTTTGCAGATATGGAAAATATTGGATGGAGAATATTCACACTGACCAAACCAAAGATTCACATTGCAGCTGGAACCAAGCTGATTATATCATTTTTATGCTTAAAACCATTCAGTGTTTACCAGTTATGCTTCTCAAACTTGAATGTATACATACAATTAAAGTATTCAGATTCAGTAGGTATGTAGTGGAGTCTGAGATTCTGTATTTTTAACAAGTTTCCTGCTGCTGCTGCTGCTGGACCTCAGATGAGGCTTTGAGAAAAAAAGTTTCAGTATAGAGGAGTGGAGGTGAGGCCGACTACAGCCCATTGACCAAATCTAACCTACCATTTGCTTTTTATAACATTTTTGTTGGAATACAGGCACATTCATTTATCTATTGTCTATGACTGCATTTACACTACAATGGTGGCATTAAATAGTTGAGAGACCATATGGGCCACAAAACCTAAAATTTTTACTCTTCTACTTTACAGAAAATGTTTTGCCAATCTCTTCACTATACAATAGGATAAAATCTAAATTCTTTAGGAAGGTACGGGGCCAGCAAAATTTGCCTTCAGCCTATCTGTCCAACCTATTGCTCTACACTCTACCCCCTTAGAGTCCATTCCTGCCATAAGGTCAGTCTGATAATCCCCAATCCTACATGGTCTACCTCATTTCTCTGCATATGCTTTTTACCTGCAGTGTTTCTTGTTATCCCCATCTTGTTCGCTCACTCATCTTTCTTCATTTCTGATGATACGTCTTCTGAGAAGCTTTCTCAAGGCTGGGCTAGATGTTTGCCTGTGCTTGCTGTTGAATCCAGTATTCCCTTCCATCAGAACACTCATTTTTAAAAAAATTTAATTTCAAGTTAGTTAACATATAGTGTAGTATTGGTTTCAGGAGTAGAATTTAGTGATTCATCACTTACATATAACAACCATTGCTCATCCCAGCAAGTGCCATCTTTAACCACCCATTTAGCCCATCCCCCTCTTCCCTTCCCTCCAGCAAACTTCAGTTTGTTCTCTTAACTATAGAGTCTCTTATGGTTTGCTTCCCTCTCTGTTTTTATCTTATTTGATTTTTCCTTCCCTCCATGTTCATCTATCTTGTTTCTTAAATTCCACATATGAGCGGAATTATATATTTATCTTTCTGACTGACTTATTTTGCTTAGCATAATATACTCTAGTTCCATCCATATTGTTGCAGATGGCAAGAGTTCATTCTTTTCGATGGCTGCTGAGTAATATTCCATTGTATGTATGCATATACATATATACCACATTTCTTTACCATTCATCAGTTGATAGATATTTGGGTTCTTTCCATAATTTGGCTATTGTTGATATTGCTGCTATAAACGTTGGGGTGCATGTGCCCCTCCAAATAAACCCTTTTGTATCCTTTGGCTAAATACCTAGTAGTACAGTTGCCAGGTCATACAGTAGTTTTATTTTCAACTTTTTGAGGAACCTCCATACTGTTTTCCAGAGTGGCTATACCAGTTTGCAATTGCCACCAATGGCAGAGCACTCATTTTTATGTGCAAAACCTGCCTGTTTGCCTGTCTCTCTCACTGGAAGGCAGGGACTATGTTTCATAGTGCATAATTTATAATAGATACCCAATAAATATTTAGTGAATGAACAAAATAGAAATAAGTGTAGCACATTTGGGATAGAGTAAAGAGAGAGGTTTAATGAAGGTTGAACAGAATAGGATGAAGCCAAATAATAATGACCTTGAAACTAGGCACAAGAACTTGCTTTTCTTATTTCGGGTCAGCAGTTCTTCAAATGACTTCTAAAAAATTCTGGGACTATAAGAAACTCTTTGATAACTGATCTTCATAGTCAGACAAATTTCAGAAACTCTGCACAATATATCCTTTTATAGATTCATAATTTGCAGATCTTACAGTAAAGGAAACAGTTTAATTTTGTTTAATCCAGGATAATTCTAACTTCCTTGACTGAAATCTTTTCCATTGTTAAAATAGCAAGTACATTTTGAGGACTTGAACTCTGTGGAATTCACTTTGAGAGATGTTGATTTGGTCACACAGGACCTGAAAGACTATAACTGAAGTGATATTCTACGGAGACACTCCTGGCAGATACAGAGTTGATGCATTGGAGAGAAAGGGAATGAGGTACAAAGATGTGCTCTGAATTTAGGTATGGGATGATGAAGGATGTACATATATCCATATCATGTCTAATAAGGAGGATCAACATTTTTTGGATCACTTCTTGCAGTGGATAGCTTTCTAATACAAACTGGAGGAAGTTTTGCTTTTATAAAACTATTTGTTTTTCCATGTTTTCTTGATTAGCAGTAATTCTCAGTTTAGAGTAATCTGATACATAATAGTAATATAGGGAATCCAAAGTCTTTGAATACTAGATGAACAATTAGACTCATATCTTTAATTTCAGAAGTATACCATCTGAAAATATATTGAGCATGATATTTAAAAATCAAACTAACATTGTTTAACAATGTTTGTCCTGCATTTTCCAATTTCACAGACATCCTGTGGAATATTATATGTTCATATGTCTGACATGTTGGTAAATGGGAAGTGAGGGGGTGATGTAGGGACAATAGCTATAGGTGAAAAGCTATTAGAAATTTTCCATAGTTTTTTTTTAATGGCAAGTTATGAATTAAATTTCAATACCTATGCTGAGTCTATCTGACGTACTAGAATATTGGTAAAAAAAAAATCTAAGAGTGCTGTGTTTCCCAAACATGTTCCTCTAGAAATTCATGTGCACACGCACACACACACACACACACACACACACACTCACACATACATACTCACACATATTTAGAAAATGCTGGTTAAACAGAATTGTTTGCTGCAAGAATTCTTTGGGCCTCCATATGATAAGGTGCATAGTAAATCTTAAAGAAGAGATTTTAATATGCTGGGTTTCTAAAGATCATTTGACCATGGGATCTTTTTAATAAGAAATACCATTGGGGTGCCTGGGTGGGTCAGTTGGTTAAGCGTCTGCCTTCAACTCAGGTCATGATCCTGGAGTCCTGGGATTGAGTCCTGCATCAGACTCCCTGTTCAGCAGGGGGTCTGCTTCTCCCTCTGACTTTCCCCCTCTCATGCTTGCTCTCTCTCAAATAAATAAATAAAATCGTAAAAAAAATACCACTGGGTGTCTGGGTGGCTCAGTCAGTTAAGTGTCTGCCTTTAGCTTAAGTCATGATCCCAGGGGTCTTGGGATTGAGTCCGGCATTGGGCTCCCTGCTCAGCAGGAGCCTGCTTCTCCCTCTCCCTCCACCTGCCACTCCCTCTGCTTGTGCTCTCTCTGTCAAATAAATTAAAAAAAAAAAATACCATTTAACTTCACTAGTATTTTGTAGAATAGCAATGCTGCACTAGTATATAAACATGCCATAGATGCTTAAAAGAATTACTATACAATTACAATAGAGGACAGCTTCAGAACCAGGTTCCCCTGCATAGTATCTGGCTCTATGACTCAATAACTGTGTGATCTTGGGCAAATTGCTTAACCTTTTACAAGCCATTTTCTTCATATATAAAATTGGTACAATAATTCTATAAATCCCTATGTTATAGAATTGTTGTTAGGATTAAATAAGAGATAAGCAGAGTGCTTAGCCTGGTACCTTGTATACTGCAACTGCTGGCACATACTATCTCTTACTGTAATTCTGTTACTATCACAACTTGCATCTACTATTTGACTTTAGCACTAGCAGTGTTTGTCATTATCCTTCTAGAGTTTTCCTGCCATGTGTTGTGACTTTCAAACAGCCTATTGTTATGTACTGATACTGACACACTCTGTGGTAAAACCAGCTTTAATGTTAAATGAGATAACATTTTATCCTATAATTTCAAAATGCTAAGTTTCAGTAAATTTGAAATATTTCTCACTTAATTGTGGTGCATACCAGCTGAACTTACAATTGTAGTCCTCTGAAATCCATGAAACAGAGAAAAAATTTCTCATCTCACGAAATGTGACAAGAATATTTCTTAAATTTATTTCCTGAAATTTATCATTGGAAAATAACAAAGAGAACTATACATTTCTAGAATAGCTAGAAAAAAAAATCTTGTTATTTATACTGTTGGTGTCAGAATGCCAGGGAACAAAAAAATCCTTAGAAAAATAGTCTTCCCTGTGATATAGACCTCTAGGAATTGAAGAAAATCTTACCATTGTATAGATCTTAATACTAATATCAATAGTAGAGTATAAAAGTTTATATTTTTCAAAACTTTTTAACTTTAATGATCTCCTCTGGTCAAATATATTCTTGCCCTGGTAACCCTAGATTTGGAAACTGCTGAAAATCCATGCATGTAAAGAAGCAAAATGTAGCAGAAATTTGTGTAGATTATAGCTTTTTAAAAAAAATCTTATTAAATCCTTCAGCATTCAGTGCATAATATCTAACTATTTATTGTTTAAATTAGAAGGAAATGCAAATTAAGCAGTTTTTTTTTTAAGATTTTATTTATTCATTTGATAGACAGAGATCACAAGTAGGCAGAGAGAGACAGAGGAGAAAGCAGGCTGTCACAGAGCAGAGAGCCCGATGTGGGGCTCGATCCCACGACCCTGGGATCATGACCCAAGCCGAAGGCAGCAGCTTTAACCCACTGAGCCACCCAGGTGCCCCCAAATTAAGCAGTTTTTTTAAGGATTTATTCATTTGAGGGAGCGTGAGAGAGCACGCATGGAGGGAGAAGGAGAGGGCGAAGCAGTCTCCCTGCTGAGCAGGGAGCCTGATGGGGGGCTCCATCCCAGGACCCTGGGATCATGACCTGAGCTGAAGACAGATGCTTAACCGACTGAGCTACCCAGGCATCCCCAAATTAAGGCAGTTTAAGAAAGCACTATCACACCTCAAACATAGATGACCAAAACTAAAACTCAAGTGAAAAATAAAGAGCGATTAAAAAATATAGCTAAAGAATTACAGGTGAATTACTTATCTTTTATCTTTTACAAATAACTGAAACCCAAGTGTAATTTTGTTCTTGTTTTCTGTCCTCTATGTGACATTGGTGTTATTCAACTTGAGGATATTCATTTTCTTTGGAATCACAGTAGCAACAAACTGGGGCAGGAAGGAATGCCTGCCAAGGCCCATCTACCGATCCTGTCCTTGGCAAGCCCTTAGACTTCTCTGAAACCTAGTTTCTCATCTGCAAAATAGGCCAAATAATATTAACTGTACATCGTGTACAGTATTATTGTAAGGATAAAAAAAATCAAATTAGTGTAGGTGAAACAGAAGTGAAAGCCATAGATCAAAATATAAATGTTAAGGATTCTTGTGGATCATAAAGCATTCGAATTGTTCTTGGCTCCCAGATCTTAACTTAGATGTCATCTCTTCAGAAAGGGCTACCCTGACCAGTTAATCTAAAGTAGAAATCCACAACCTCTACAAGTCACTCTTTGCCCAGCTTCCCTTTTCATACCACTTGTGATTAGCTGAAGTTTGCCTGCTTATGGTTTATGTGTTATTTTCTGCTTCCCTATCCTGTAGTGTGAACTCCACGTGGCTGGGAATGCTGTCTGTTGTATTCCTTGCTGACCCCCTAATGAATGGAACATGTACAACAGAGGAATGTGCTATTTAGAATCACTCCTGTCTCTAGGTACATCTGGTCAAATGGATTTAGGTCTTAGAGATGTGTCAAGCTGAACATTTTCACAGAACTGTCTATGTGCTTGGCAACAAAAGTTTTCAGAAAGTACCACAGGCATCCTCCCAGCCTGAAGATGAACCATCCCAAAGGGAATTGTTTTTTTCTGTGGAGTCATTTTCACCTCAGAAAAGGTCTCTTTATTCAAAATGCTGCTCAGAATTCATCTATCTCCAGACCACCATAAGAGACTTATTTTTTGGTTCTCCCCTTTAGACTCCTTTGTTGGTATTACTCTTTTCAGAGTCGGCCAGGAATTATGATCGTAAAGCTGCAAAGTCATTCTGGCCTTTCCAAATGGCGCAAACATACTTCACACATTGGTTAACAAGTTAGGCAGTTTATTCCTATCAAATAAAGAACCCCAAAGTTGGGGTGCCTGGGTGGCTCAGTGGGCTAAGCCTCTGCCTTCGGCTCAGGTCCTGGTCTCAGGGTCCTGGGATCGAGCCCCGAGTCGGGCTCTCTGCTCATCAGGAAGCCTGCTTCTCCCTCTCTCTCTCTGCCTGCCTCTCTGCCTACTTGTGATTTCCGTCTGTCAAATAAATTTTTAAAAAATCTTAAAAAAAAAAAGAACCCCAAAGTTTATGTGAGTGGAGAAATAAAATATCCATGCCTTACAAAACTAGTGAATGAACCCCAAATCTTTACAAGCACTTATAAAAAGTCTTAAACCGTCTAGTCTCCTGTTAGTCTCTCTGGTTTTCTGTCTGCTGCACCTCTCATCACTCCTTTACTCCAGCCATGCTTGGCCCCTTGCTGTTCCTACAAGCCTCTAAAATCTCCCCTCCCCCAAATATCCACAAGGCTTACTCCCATATAGCCCTCAGGTGTTTGCTCAAATGTCACCTTAGAGATGCCCTCCTGTCCATCCTTTTTAAAATCACAAAACCTGCTCTCCACTCCTTATCACCTTCCCTGCTGCTTCATTTCTTCCATACTTATCTCATCTGTTTGGCTTATTTATCTGTTTATTTTGTTTCTTCTCCTCATAGTCTAAGTTCTATGAAGGCAGGAATTTTTGTATATTCATTGCTGTGTACTGTTTAGTGCATGGCAAGCAATTGATAAATATTTACTGAATTAATTAATGAATGAAAGAAGAAATTAATATGCAAAAGAGAGCATAATTTAAATAACTAAAGCTCAAACAATTCATTAAAATTAATTATATACAGTTCTCCAACACTTGAAGCTGACTGTTAATTAGATTGCTGCAAGGAACAAAAACTGCAGGGTCACTCCTGGACACAGGATTTTATTTTAAAGGATTTAGGGAAATTAAAAAAGTAAGGAAATGGAAAGTCATTCAGATCACCATTTAGGGTATAGTCGCTGACCTAGTGCTATGGTTCTTGAACTTTATGGTTCATCAGAATCATCTGGGGTGCTTATTAAAAACACAGTTTGCTGGACCCCGCCTCATTGAATAAATCTATGTGGGCCCTGAGAATTTGCACTTCTAACCAGTTCTCAAGTGATTCTGTTGCTGCTAGACTAGGTCTGCACTTTAAGCATCCTGGTCTCATAACATAAAAGTCACTGTGTTGACCGCAGGGCAGTCTAGGACTAGTGACTTGGTTCCTTCATCTTTGCTTCCATATTCCTATTTCATTTTATTCTGATACCAGTTCTTATTTGGATCTTAAGTCCTTGGCTTATGCAAGAGAAGCTAGTGCCTCCAGACTTCTGCTTTTTCTATTTCCCTCTGCATTTGTACCTGTCAACTGTGTCTGTTTCTCTCACTTAAAGTCTCCCTGAGATATTCCAGTCACTCTTCAGTAGAGAGTAACCCACCCGGACCAGCCCTCATAATAAACACCTCACAGTCCGCTTTGTTCCTGGAAAGATCCTGGACTAGCAAGGACATGTGGAATAAGCCATAATCACCTATGTGTAACACATCTCATCTAACTTTGTTCAGAAGAGGTCTGTGAGAATGAAGACATGAGGGTTTTCAGAAGAGTGCTCTGTACATGATAGGCAGCTAGCATGGAGTAACTACTTCAAAGTGATTAAGGATATTTTGAAGGAGAGCAGAAGAGAATGCCTTATTTTCCTGCCAAGTAAACCATAAATTTGCCTAGTTATATTGGACAAATTTTTTGCTTGTCTCTCGATCTCAGTTTCTCCAGTGATAAAGTAAGAGAATTTGATGTGATAGCTGCCAAGATCCTTTCCAGATACAGTGTGCTGATTTGATTAATCTTAATTTGCTAGTGTCTGTACATAGATGCATGACTAGATCATTCTCAGTCTCCGGGGTGTTAGGACCCAATCTATTTTGGCTGAACTTTATACTCTTTTTTCTTCAGTTTTTGAGTTTTTGTTGTTGTTGTTGTTGCTGTATTGTTTTGTTTTGTTTTTAGAAACTAGATATAGAACCAACTTGTCTGCCAAGCAGTTCTGCCACTTACCAGCCATTTGGTAAATTTGCCTTGGTAAATTTCTTTGTCTGAGCCCCAATTTCCTCATCCATATAATTTGGATTATAATAGCTTCCTTATAGTGTTGTAGGATTAAATGAGTGCTTATGTGCAAAAATACTTATAATAGCTGGGGATGGGGGCACCTAGGTGGTTTAGTCAGTTAAGCAACTGACCTTTGATTTCAGCTCATGATCTTGGCTCAGGTCATGATCTCAAGGTCCTGAGGTTGACTCCTGCCTCAAGCCCTGTGCTCAGTGGGAAGTCTGCTTGGAGTTCTCTCTCCTTCCTCTGCTCCTCCCCTACCCCTTGCTCTCTCTCTTTAAAATAAATAAATAAATCTTTTAAGAAAGTCGCTGGGGATGAAATGGTTTAATACATGTTCAAATATTAGTAAAGTATCTGGCACACACAAGAGACTATATAAAAGCTCTTACACTTATTTTCATATACAGTGGTCCCCACTTATCTGTGGTTTTGTTTTCTGCAGTTTCAGTTACCAGCAGTCAACAATGATCTGGAAGCAGATGTTCCTCCTTCTGATGAATCAGATCCTCAGAAGGTCAGTAGTAACCTAATGCTACGTCACACTGTCTGCATTATTCACCTCTCTTTATCTCATCATGTCAGCATTTTATAGCTCACATCATCAAGAAGGGTGAGTACAGAACAGTTAAGATATTTTGAGAGAGAGACCATATTCACATAACTTTAATTATAGTATATTGTTGCAATTGTTCTATTTTTGTCAGTAGTTATTGCTGTTCATCTCTCATTATACCTAATTTATAAATTAAGTTTTATCATAGGTATGTGTGCATAGGAAAAAACGTAGTATATATAGTTTGGTACTACCTGCAGTTTCAGGTGTCTGCTGGGGGTCTTGGAATATATTCTCCACAGATAAAGGGGGACTTCTGTGTTTTCATCTGTATTTAACATTTTGTCTGTTTTAATACATATGACTATACTGTGCCTCGGATTTTTACTTAAAATTTTGCTTCAAATATGAAGTTATCAGAAATTTCTATAGTAAAATGCTGTTGTAGTGAGAAAATTTTTGAAGTGCTTTATAAATACTTATATTCTTTTTTTAAAAAACTTTGATTAGCCAACATATAGAACATCAATTTTTGATGTAGTGTTGAATGATTCATTAGTTGCTTATAACAGCCAGTGCTCATCATATCATGTGACCTCCTTAATGCTATATTCTTTAAAACATTTCTTTTTTACTATATTGAGAAGGCCCATGTGTGCACTTGTGGGAGCTGGAAGGATGGAAGGAGGGGCAGAGGGTGTGGGAGAGAGGGAATCTTCAGCAGGCTCCAAGCCCAGCATGGGCTCTGGACTCTATTTCATGACCCTGAGATCATGACCTGAGCTGAAAGAGTTGGATGCTTAACCAACTGTGCTGCTCAGACACCTTAGTACCTATATTCTTTTAAAAGATATTTCTGGAAGCAAAGAGGCATATGAAGACATACTGCTCTTTAAAAGACAAAACCGTGAAACATATCAATAATCATCACCAAAGGCTAGGGAGGAGAGGAGGAGATCAACCACAAAGTGGCACAAGAGAAATTTGAGGGTGACAGCCATAGTCTCTATCTTGGCTGTAGTCTTGGTTACATGACTGAATATGTTTGTCAAAACTCATATACCAAGGAAGGAATCAATTTTACTGTATCTATGTTGTAGCTAAATAAACCAGACATTTATTTTTAAAAATGCTTCTTTTGATCTGGGAGATTTTTAAAAATTTTTATTTTTATTTAAACATATAACTGATCTGGGAGATTTTGTAGAACATACAGCTGTGTATAATTCTGATCCTGCAAATTGATTTCCTAAACTTGAATTCATTTTTATTTCCAGTGTTTGAAATGTAACATAAAATGTCAGTAGGAGCACTACCAGAGCTGCCACCATCTTTGCAGTACTGGCAACCCTTTCCCACATTTGGTTAGATAGTCTGTGGCACTTTCTTATCAAAGAACTCCAGCCTCCCTTGCACTGCTGTCTTAAATGCCATCCCTGCTCCACCTGTCTGCTCCTACTCATTTCTCCTCAGAGCTTTAGGCCTCCCCTCACCCATAAAATGGGAACAAAGGTACCTATTTGATATTTGTTGATGCTATTTTGAGTGATACTATTTTGTACAGATCATTTTCTAAATTGTAGCTGCTAGTATTCTGAAAAAAAAATCTTTTATTTTTTTTAAAGATTTTATTTATTTATTTGTCAGAGAGAGAGAGCACACACGCAGGGGGAGCAGCAGGCAGACAGAGAGGGAGAAGCAGGCTCCCTGCTGAGCAGAGAGCCCGATGTAGGGCTCGATCCCAGGACCCTGGGATCATGACCTGAGCTGAAAGCAGAGGCTTAACCCACTGAGCCACCCAGGCGCCCCGAAAAAAAAAATCTTTTATGAGTATCTTATATTCATTAATTTAGACAAATTTTATATTTTTTAGATATTTTTAGTTGTCCATTTAAAAAATCATATTAAAGAAGTGCCTACTTGCTATTTTTAAATTATTCAAATAGATGTCAGATTTTATGAAACATTTTTCCTGCATTGAGATCACATTTTTTTCTCTTCATTGTTAATATGGTGAATTATGCTATTTTTAAGTGTTAAAACAACCCTGATTATTATCACCTTGATTATTATATTTTATTTATGTTGTGTTTATTGAATATGATTAGGTAATATCTTATTTAGGATTTTCGTGTGTATGTGCATGGGCGGGGTTGGACAAACTTCCTTAAATTCTTGGAAAAATTCACCAGGGAAGCCACCTTGGCCTGGAGTTTTCTTTAGGAGGTTTTTAATTATGGATTAATTTCCTTAACAGTCACAAGACTATTCACATTTTTATATCTTCTTTGTTCATATTGGTGTTCATTACATTTGTGTCCATACCACTTAAATTTTCAATATTTTATCAGTGTAAAGTTGCTTATAACATGCTCATATATATTTTCAGTGTTTATAGGACCTATAGTGATGTTCCTTGGGTGATACGTGTTGTCTCTAGTTTTTCCTGATTATTCTTCCAAGAGTTTTACCAACGGGTTACTCTTTTCAAAGAATCAGTTGTGGCTTTAAGTGTATATTTGTTTATTTCATTAATTTCTGCTCTTCCATTCTTCCATTTTCTTTGAGTTTATTTTGTTTTTCTTTTTCTTACTTCTTGAGATATATATTTGATGCATTAATTTTTGAGAGAGAGAGGTTGAGAGAGGGAAGGGTCAGAGGAAGAAGCAGGCTTCCCGTTGAGCAGGGAGCCCGATGCAGGACTCAATCCTGGAACTCCAGGATCATGACCTGAGCCAAAGGCAGTCGTTTAACCAACTGAGCCACCCAGGCACCCTGATTCATTAATTTTCAACCCTTCCTTTCTGATTTTGCATTTAAATTTAAATTTAAAATTATAAATATCCTTTAACATTTCTTTATCTACATCACAAAAATTTGGATATTTCATCTTTTGTTATAATTTTATTATAATTTAGATTTAAAACTTTTCTAATTTTTACTATAATTCATTATTTGACACATGAGTTATTTAGTATTTTTTAATTTCCAAATATAAAGATATTTGCAAGTTGTCTTTTTATTATTGATTTCTATGGTTTAGCTTCACTAAGGTCAGATTTTAATCACTTGAAATTGCTTTTTACCCAATATATGCTCATTTTTTGGTATAAGTGAAATAGTTGGCTTTGTCTGGGATTTAAAATCTGGTATCCACTGATTTTCAAGAGGCCCACAGGTAAGAATTCAGGAAATTTGTGAGCTTAAATAGGCAATAAAACTACATCTTTATTTTTCTTGATCTCTAACTGAAATTTAATGTTTCCTTCAATATTGAATCAGCAAATCAGAATTGACTACCAATATAGATATTTTCAAATCACAAAACAACCATTGGAAATATCTTAAATATTTTTCTCCTCACTATATTAAGATATGATAGTTTAATTTAGACTACCTGCTAGGTCATCTTTTATAATGCATTAATAAGAAAACACATGTGTTATTTACCATAGGTTTTTTTTTTAACATTTTGATAGTCGAATTTTAATACAATTGGCTTCCTTTGTATTCCTAAACATTGTGTTTTATGCATTTAATAACATTACTCTGAAAAGAATCCATAGGCTTCATCAGACTGCTGAAGGGTCTCATGGCATATACATGTGCACGCACACACAGCTGCACACACACACGGTTAAGAATACTATTGCAGGGGTGCCTGGGTGGCTCAGTAGGTTAAGCTTCTGCCTTTGGCTCAGGTCATGATCCCAGGGTCCTGGGATCGAGTCCCGCATCAGGCTCTCTGCTCAGCAGGGAGACTGCTTCCTCCCCCTGCCCCACCTCCCTCTCTGTCTACTTGTGATCTCTGTCTGTCAAATAAATAAATAAAATCTTTAAAAAAAAAAGAATACTATTGCAACAGGATGGAAGGCAGAGTATATGGATACAGAAGCAGGAAGTTGAGCATATTTGGCACTGGAGAGGATTTTGTGCTATTGCTTCTAATTTTCTGCATGATATAGATGTCAAGGTCATCAACATAAAGGGGGAAAGGAGGAAGGAGATAATGGAAATTTGAGTATAGAAAAGAAGGTGTGAATTAGTTTTCCAAGAGAAGAAGAAAGTTAATTTACTAGGAGAATGCAGCTAGATTACGGGGCAGTGCTGAATGCCCACTTGTATTTTCAGACTTCAAGGGAGACCATAATTGTGTGTCTTTAACCTGCTCTATTCAACTGCACAGAACAGAACAGTATTCAACTCTTTACTCACTCCCAGCACTGCAGAGGGAAGCAGAGTTGAATTAAACAGAATTAAGATTTTCCAAAAGAGAAGGATGAAGGGAGAGAGGAGCAAGGAAAATGAATGACCTATATGAAAGAATAATACCAGAGATGGATTCCTGATACCCAGCTGGATAAAGAGAGAAGTGATAACATAAAGGAGTTTATGGTCAGTTGTAAAGTCAGTGGATAGGAGGTTTCTACAAGGTGGATGCATTTGTAGAGTGAGGGATGCTGCAGTAAACTAGAGAGAGGAGGTAGATTCAAGAGAGAGAGTGAAAAAAAAAGTTCTTAAATACACTAACAGAAATTATAGTTTAAAGGAGTAAGAAGCAAGTGAATATTTTAAGGAGGTTTGTAAGCTTACAACTGAAATTTTGACATTGAAATCATTGTCCTCTTTCCTGACTGTCTCCTTCCAAAGTTTCAATGCCTAACCCTCCACACATCATCTTCTCTGTCTCTGATTTTCCTGAATAGAGGAAATTGGTTTCCCTCTCAGTATTCCTGAGACTGACACTGTTATGGAGTACCAATTTGCAAATTAGTAAGACAATGGCCTAGTGTTAGTATTTACTTTGTGTTTGCTCTGTACTCTGTACTATTAGGCAGTTTTCGTGAGTCTTTCACACAAAATCCAATGACATGTAGTTGAATAAACTAAAGCTTGAAGAAGGAAATTAACAGGATTAATGTAAAACAGGTATACCTAATGGAGCTGGAATTTTAAAAAAGTGTTTGACTATAAACTGTTGATTTTTCCAAGCTATTACCTTGTTCAGGACTCTTGTTTTACCACCATTTGTAGGAGATGTTTATACATAAGCCTAACTATGGTCATTAGTGATGCTTCCCTGGAGAGATCCATTCATGCTCTTAAATGACATTGGAACATAAATCTTACTTAATTTTGCCATAGTTTATTAAATTAGTTAAGCCTTAATTTTTTTGCTTTTTTTCTCTTCTTGTCTATCCTCCTCAAGCCAGCAATCTGTTTTGAGACTATATAAATAAAATGTACCCCCAAGTCCTTCTACTTAAGAGTATTCAAAATTTTATGTGTCTTCCTTTTTCTCTCTTACATTATATTATTCTCAGTGTTATAATTTCTGTAAATTGTGATTCAAGTTGTTACTATACAATGTCAGAATGACCAATTTGTTATGTAGTTCATGGAGGGAAAATCAAATTATCTGTTAAATAATATGTATATCTAGCATGCTGTAGAGTGACTAAGTTTTTATACTGTTATTGGGTTAGTTTTGTGCTGCCTAGATTTAACCCATGTATTATGAAGATAAAACACTTTAATATAAGACTCCTGGTTCAGCTGAACATACTCATTCATTCCTCTATGTACCCACCCTACACTAACTCCAAAGTATTGAAAGGATGTGGTATAAGAAGTAGTATTGTTTCTAAAATTTCTCTTAGCTATGGGAAGTCCTTAGGAATCATTAGATTTTTTTTGAAGATACTATTTATTTATTAATCTATTTATTTGAGAAAGAGAGAGAGAGAGGAGGGGCAGAGGGAGAAGGAGAAAAACACAAAGTAGACCCCATGCTGAGTTTGGAGCCTGATGTGGGGCTTAATCTCACGACCCTGAGATCATGACCTGAGCTGAAATCAAGAGTCAGTTGCTTAACTGACTGAGACAGACAGGTGCCAACTTCAGGAGATTAAAAAAAAAAAAGTGATGGGGGAGTCAGCTACAGTCCTCTGATCTACCAGCTGAGCTATTGAAGGGACTGAAGAAATCAGAGAGGGAGACAAACCATGAGAGACTCTTGACTATAGGAACAAAACTGAGGGTTGCTGGAGGGGAGGTGGGGGTGGGGTGAGGTAACTGGGTGATGGGCATTAAGGAGAACATGTGATGTGTTGAGCACTGGGTGTTATATGCCACTGATGAGTTACGGAACTCTACATCTGAAACTAAAGATGTACTATATGTTGGCTAGTTGAATTTAAATTAAAAAAAAAAGTGATAGGGACCCACTCCTATATATTTTAACTTAGTGGTTCCTAGGTGGAGGTGCATTACCTTTGTGGCAGTAGGGAAAGACACCCTCTCTTCCTCCCGAGGATGCTGTTGCTTAGAGGCATGATTTATCTCTCAGAAGACATACTAGGGTAAGCAGTCCCAAACCAGGGTGTGGGGCTTGGCAAGTGGAGCACAGGATGGATTTTAGCGTTCTTTACTTCTTTGGTCAGACATTTGTGCAATAAGCAGCCCTGGGTCTTAGCATCTCGAAAATGTTCTTTCTCTGTCATTTTTAGGGGTGCCATTGTATTAAATGCTCTCCTTAAGTGAATATTGGCTCTGACGGCTATGTCCATTTGTATTGGGAAAACTAGACCTTCTGAATTATTTTTCCACTGAATATATTCTAATGCTCTATAGAATTACCTCCCTTCCATCACCTGTGTTTATGATGCCAAGTAATAAAACAAAATAAATATATTATCTACATATACCATTTGTGTGTTCCTAAGTTCCAGATATACCTAAAGTTTTCATAGGTGAGTAAAATTAATAGCTTTAATTTTAAAACTAATAATTACAAATTTAGTAAATTTATTGCCTATTCTGTACTGACCACTATTTATTGAGTTCTGTTAGGATGATACTCTGTGGTACCTACAAATATAAGGGTATGAAAAAAGTCTTGCATGGCAAAATTAGCACTTAAGACTAGAAAATCCTGTGATTATAAAATTAAACTTCATTTTTTTAATTTTTGGAATTTGCCAAGCTGTTTCTAGAAAGGATGGTATAAATTTGTCAAATCTCAGAAACAAATAATGCCAGAAAGAGCAAAATAGAATTGATCAGGGAGACATTATTAGGACATAGGATAAAAATGGCTTTGAATTCTTAAGGGAAAAAACTCAAGGACACTTACTTTTTAGAGACTTTAACTATTCTGAAGTTACTCTGTCCATGACAAAGGTAATGATTTTGAAAAGTAAATGCAATAGCTCAGAATAGCTCTCCTTTAAAAAAGATCTAAATGTAATTGTCCGATTCAGGAAGTAGAGATGGATTTTGCACTTTAAAAAATGAAATCAGTGTTCTAAAGAGAAAGAGCAAAGTAGAGACAAAAGTGTAGAAAATAGTTCAATAACTATGATGAAAGTTACTAGGACGATC
Source organism: Taxidea taxus jeffersonii (assembly GCA_003697995.1). Classification (NCBI taxonomy): domain Eukaryota; kingdom Metazoa; phylum Chordata; class Mammalia; order Carnivora; family Mustelidae; genus Taxidea; species Taxidea taxus. The sequence continues at coordinate 2,281 of ML108793.1, read as the reverse complement.
TCAGTTCATAATTAAAAATAAATCTATACCTGAAACAGACTCTAAGGTTTTAACAACAAACTATAAGTACACATTATTTTTCTTGCAAGTTTCATATTGGTTATCATTTTTCTACTTTATAAAATCTTGATGTGCATTTCTCTGGTGATAATTGGAAGATTACTCCTATTGTACTCCCAATTCTCCAACTAAAAAAAATTGTTTTTAAATGTCTAATATCATGGCCATTATACTTATATAATGCTACCTACCATTCCTTTACTTACTTATTTATGCTTTTAAAAAGATTAAAATATTTAAATTAATGTTGTTTTTCTATGAAAATTTTCATGTAAGAAAACAATATTCATACTTATTTTTTTCAAATGTTAGAATTGTCCCCAGATTAATGGTAAGATTACAAAGAATGAGCTAGATTTCTTTTTTTTTTTTTTAAGATTTTATTTATTTATTTGTCAGAGAGAATGAGCACAGGCAGACAGATTGGCAAGCAGAGGCAGAGGGAGAAGCAGCCTCCCTGCTGAGCAAGGAGCCTGATGTGGGACTCGATCCCAGGACGCTGGGATCATGACCTGAGCCAAAGGCAGCTGCTTAACCAACTGAGCCACCCAGGCATCCCATGAGCTAGATTTCTAATGCCACAGTTGTGTTGTCTTATGGAGGCTGGCAAATGAACAAGTGTCTATTTCAAGATGATTTAAAATTCAAAACCAAATGTGCAATTTGAAAAGCAGCCATGATTATTTCAGTGAATATTACTCACTATTTACTATATACCAGGCTCTAGGAATGTCAACACAAAGCAGGATATCACCGTTGGGGGGGAATTCTTGCTCATTAATGTGTTTCTCAAATGTCAGATAGTGAATTATCTCAAAACTCCAATCATAGAGGTCTCTGTGGGGCATATGAATCACGGTTTCATTATGAAGGTTATTGAAATCCTTAAAATAACAAAATATGCTATTTTCTCCTACATTAGTAACACGTTCTACTGGTTATTTACAAGACCTTTTTATTTAAAAGTAAAACACAGATATAGAAACTCTTAATAAATAGATGGATAGTTTATTGATGTATTTAAGGCAAGCACTGTGTAATCAGTGGCAAGTCAAGGAATGGAACTTTGTCAGCTTCCCCAGAAGTTCCCCCATGTATGCAGTCCCTCAAAAGTAATTACAACTCGGGGGATGAGTCAAGATGGCGGAGAAGTAGCAGGCTGAGATGACATCAGGCAGCAGGAGATCAGCTAGATAGCCTATCAAACCATTCCGAACACCTACGAATCCAACAGGAGATCGAAGAGAAGAAAAACAACAATTCTAGAAACAGAAAATCACCACTTTCTAAAAGGTAGGACCAGCGGAGAAGTGAATCCAACGTGATGGGAAGATAGACCCCAGGGGGAGGGGCCAGCTCCCGGCAAGCGGCGGAGCACAAAATCAGGACTTTTAAAAGTCTGCTCCATGGAGGGACATCGCTCCAGAGGCTAAACTGGGGTGAAGACCTCACGGGGACAGCGTGGACTCAGGTCCCCTGGGATCACAGAAGGATCGGGGGTGTCTGAGTGTCACAGAGCTCACAGTTAGAGCGGGGAAGCCAGCTGCGGAGACAGAGCTGAGGTTTCCTAGAGCCGTGGTCTGTGACATGGGCCGGTGCTCTGTGCGAGGGGTCCCCACAAGATCCGGGGAGACTCCGACCCGGGAGAGATCAGGGATCTATGGGGTTCGGAGACTCCAGGTGGGACTCTGCCAGAGACAGAGACACTTGGTCACAGGCTGGGTGAGCTTGGAGCACTCCCAGAAGCCAGTGAGACGGGACTGATTACGCACGATTTTCTCCAAGCGCGGCCGGAGCTGGGGAGATGGGAGTGATTAAACGCTTTTCTCTGAAGGCGCACTGAAGACTGGGGCCCCTAGCTCTCGGCTCCTCCGAACCGGAGATTGGGAGGCCGCCATTTTCATTCCCGTCCTCTGGAACTCTATGGAAAGCTTTGAGGGAACAAAAGCTCCCGAAAGCAAACCTGAGAGGATTACTTAGCCCAGCCCCTGGTAAGGGCGGTGCAATTCCGCCTGGGGCAGAGACACTTGAGAATCACTACAACAGTCCCCTCCCCCAGAAGATTAACAAGAAATCCAGCCAAGACCAAGTTCACTTAACAAGGAGAACAGGGGATTCTTATCTGGACAAAATGACAAGGCGGAAAAACTCACCACAAAAAAAAGAACAGGAGGCAGGACTGAAGGCTAGGGACCTAATCAGTACAGACATTGGTAATATG